>CAUYRB010016722.1:0-151998 GCA_963574695.1 Propithecus perrieri
ACCAGCCTGAGCAAGAGCGAGACCCCGTCTCTACTAAAAATACAAAGAAATTAATCGGACAACTAAAAATACATAGAAAAAATTAGCCGGGCATGGTGGCGCATGCCTGTAGTCCCAGCTACTCGGGAGGCTGAGGCAGAAGGATTGCCTGAGGAGTCTTGAGGTTGCTGTGAGCTAGGCTGACGCCACGGCACTCTAGCCCGGGCAAAAGAGTGAGACTCTGTCTCAAAAAAAAAGAAGTGATATATGGAAAACAATTGGCTAAAATGTTTACATGGTTTAGTAAAAATTTACTTGGAATATATCCTTAAATTAATAGATTATTTTCTATGCTAATCCAGCTATAGAATATAGTATGTATTCAGTACACTCTTTGATTTACAAAGCGGTTATATCTGGATAAACCCATCATAGACTGAAAATATTCTAAGTCAAAAACCCACATTGGGTTTACAATATTTTCAATTTATGGTGGGTTTATCAGGATGTAACCCCATTGTAAGTCAAGGAGCACCTGAACTATAAAGAAAAGTGAATTATAGGTGTCAACATTTCACATTTGAAGATTGACATTCTATATGAAAATGAAAATAAATTAACACCACCTTCAGAAGCATATTAATAAGGAAACAAAACTTATATTTACATAATTAAAATTATCTTACATAAGAAGAAATATATTTTCATTTTATGTTTCATATTTCCAATCTTTTTTCATATTGATAATTCATTTCCTAACATTATCTTTTCTCCAAAGAATGGTAGTGCTAAATTTGTTATACAACAAGTTTCTGTATAGGTATTAGATTGTTACACTTCATAATTTGTTGTTTATTTTTTGTTTGCACCATACTCTAATAGTTATGTCTTCTTAATCTCCTCTTGATTGACACAGTGTCTCAGATTTTTCTTGTTTTTGATGACTGAAAATTTTGAAGAGTTCTAGTCAGTTATTTTATAGAATGTTCCTCAATTGGTATGTATCAGATGTTTTTTCTCATAAACATACTGAGATTATGTGTTTTGGACAGGAAGACTTGAGAGTTAAAGTTCCATTTTCATGACATTACATCAAAGGTATGTGCTATCATCATGATGTATCACTGCTGATTTTAACTTTGATCAACTAGCAGAGGTAGTATTTGTCAGTTTTCTCTTCCATAAAGTTGCTTTTATTCTTTCTTCTCATATTGTACATTTTGGAAAGAAGGCACTATGAAGAGTTCACACTTGAAAATTTCACTTTCTAAGGCTGTGTTACCTGTATAAATTATTTGTAATTCTTCTGCACGCGTGGTTTGAATATTCTCTTTCATTTATGAGTACTTAGATTCCATATACAGACCGAGGGAGATCCTATTTAAATTATAGATCTCATTTTGAGAATTAATAGTTTAAATATATGGAATATAAGAGAATTTGCTTGTCATCAGAGAAAGAAATAATTTATTGATCAAGAGACCAAAAAAAATAACTCATTAAGTATAAAATTTAAGAGGAAAAACAAGTGATTCTTGATTACTATCCACTTAACTAGCCTGATTCTGACAATTAGACAAGGATGAGTTACCGTTGAACATATAAATTATTTTTTTTTGTTTGAACTGTTCCACCTTTGGCCAGTGCCAGCTTTCAGTTAGCTCCACTGTCTCTTTATCATACTCCAGCATTTGTTATTATTATTTTTTAAGCATCTCCTTGCCTGATGGCATTATACAATGTCTCAAGCTCATGTGGTGTAATTTTGGCCCCAGCCCTAGAATTAGCCAGTTATCTAAGGATTACTAGTTTCTCATATTGGAGAGTAGTATTATAAAGCAAGATTAGGGGACTGTGTATACTTGTTGCTTTAGGGAATCCTTACTTTTACAGTACATCAACTGACAGAGCAAAAAAGTATATACATGAGTTATCTACACACATATGTGTATACTAATATTAATATATGTGCATATAAACATATACGTACACTACTACATGTATATATATTTACATATACATGAGTATTAGCATGATACATGTGTATATGTATCTCTATGTATATTAAGCTAAGCATTAGTTCATGCTAATATCTCCAATTCTAATCCATTATAACACGGATCATTCTAGATTTCCTCCATGCTTTTCTTTACCGTTCCTCTATTACAACTAGAAACCTGTCTCCCACTATCTGCCAACTACTTACTTAATTGTTCAATTACAGTTCTATGATGGATCCAAGAAATGTAATTGATTTTTAGCTTGCACAACTTTTAAAATTATTATTATAAGAAAAGAGAGACAACTTACAAGCTCTTATATGTCGCAGCTCAGCTGAAACCAGAAGGGTTGTAAGTGTGTTTGTACATGTTTTCCAGATCAATATGTACACCTGAAGCCCTCCAAATTTAGGAAACCCAGTTTATTAATGTCCTCTGCTGCTGCATTCTGAATTCCATTATTCTGTTTTGCTGAGATCTCACTTTCTAGAGAGCTCTCCCTCTGACTCCCCGAACCCAGTAATCAAATCCCGAGGGGTGAAAAATCAGAAATATTTCACAAAGTCACGGAACTACTCTGACAGGCAGCTATAGCTTGGCTCAAGATTAGTCTCGCAGGAGGGTTCTGGGAGGATGGTGGAGTAGGAAACACCAGTGATCGGTCTCCTCACCTAAACAATAATTACACTGGCAGAATCTGTGTGATGTAACTATTTTGGAACTCTGAAGTCATGCAACTTCCAGCAGAAGGCTTAGGTATGAATTATAGTTCATTTTGGTCAATGTCAGCTATTAGCATAGTAGGAACTACTTTTTCCCAACCTCTAGTCCTATGGCAGGTAGATGTATACATATTCATGAAGTAGTTCACACTTGGATTTCAGGAGCCAAAAGGAAAAAAAGAAAAAATCCTGTCCTCCAAACATCAGAGATCTGTGCTCTGATTACTGCTTCTAAACACAAAAGTATGGACAATTAGACTGTGGCTATTGTTGTTGTACCTTCCTCCCTTGTTGCAAGCCTCTCCCCCTTGGGCTGAATTGACTTCCAAGGTATTTAAAGGGCTAGTATCCTTCCTTCACCCCTCACATCCTCTTTATTTTTGTCTTTTTTTTTTCACTTTTGAGAGCAAACATTAAAGTTGAGTTCATTCAAAGAAACTAGATATATAAGGAAAATTATATAAGTGACTAACATGCATGCCCAGGTAAAGGCACAGGCACAGAAAAGAACTAAGAAAATATTAAGTTTAGAATTCATGCTGACCCTTGGCATAGAGATAGCAACAATTAAAAAAACATAGACAATTCAAAACAATTTAAAAAAAGCAACTCTTGGGAAAGAGGGAGAATCTGATTTGCAAAGTTAACATGTACTTAGATTCAAATGCCCAGTTTTCAACAACAACAACAACAAAAAACAAGGCATACAAAGAAACAAAAAAGTATGGCCCATTCAGAGGAAAAAAAGTCAACAGAAACTGTCTTTGAAAAAGACCTGATGGCAGATCTACTAAAAAAGAGTTTAAAACACCTGTCCTAAAGATGCTCAAAGAACTAAAGGATGATGTGGGAAAAGTCAAGGAAATGATGTGTGAACAAACTAGAAATGTCATAACCAAACAGAAAACATGAAAAGAAACCAAGAAGCAATTCTGGAAATGAGAAGTACAATAACTGAAATAAAATAAATTCATTAGAGCAATTGAAAGACAGTTTTGAACAAGTAGAAAAAAGAATGAGCAAACTTGAAAATAGAACAATGGAAATTATTGAGTTTGAAGGATAGAAAGAAAAAATTATTGAAGAAAATTGAACAGATTGTAAGGGACCTGTGTATTGGCATCAAGCTTCCTAACATATGCATTATGGGTATCATAGAAGGACAAAAGAGAGAGAAAGGGTAGACAATATTTGAAGAAATAATGGCTGATATTTTCTCTAATTTGATGACAGACATAACTATAGACATTGAAGAGGCTCAACAAACTCCCAGTGATATGAATTCAAAGAGATCTACATGGAGATATATTATAATCAAACTTTCAAAAGACAAAGACAAAGAGAGAATCTTGAAAACAGCAGGACACAATTAAACTCCTCACATACAAGGAATCCTCAACAAGATTACCAGAAGATTTCTCTTCAGAAACTTTGGAGGCTGGAATACTTTGGGTCAATATATTGAAAGTGCTTAAAAAAATGTCAACCGAGAGTTTTACATCCAGAAAAACTATCCTTCAAAAGTGAGGGGAAATTAAGACTTTCCTAGAAAAAGAAAAGCTGAGGTCAGCACTAGACCTACCTTGCAAGAATTGCTCAAGGGAGTCTTGTGAAATGAAATGAAAGAATTCTAGACAATAATACAATGATGTTTTAAAGATCTCAATAAGGATAAATATATGGGCAACTATAAAAGCTAATGTTATGGCAACAATGTTTTTTAACTCCAGTATTTTCTACATAATTTAAGAGACTAATATTTTCTGGAAAAATTGTTAATTCAAAAGCTAGAATTATTGTAACTTTGGTTTGTATCTACAGGTTTTATTTTCTACATAATTTAAGAGGTTAATGCATTTAAAATATTCTATGTTGAAAATATTCAACAAACTAGGAATAGAAGGAAATCAACTCAAAATATTAAAAGCCATATATAAAAATCCCATAGCAAACATTATATGCAAATGTAAAAGACTGAAACTTTTACCTTAAGATCAGGATCAAGGCAAAGATGCTCACTTTCACCACTAAATATTGTGTTTAAATACTGCACTCAAAGTTCTACCCGGAACAATTAGGGAAAAAAATAAAAAAAGTAAAAATAAAATGATCCAAATTGAAAAGGAAGAAGTAAAATTATCTCTCTTCCCAGAGGTAGAAAACACTAAAGATTTTATACACACACACACACACACACACACATACAGACCCCCCCCCACACACACACACGGGTCTGTTAAAACTAATGAAAGAATTAGCAAAATATCAAGATCCAAAATCAACACATAAAAATCAATTACATTTCTATACACTAATAGTAAAAAATTTGAAAAGGAAACTAAGAAAACAATTCCATTTATATTGGCATAAAAAGGATTAAAATACTTAGGAATTAACTTAATCAAGTAGGTGAAAGGTCTGTATAAAGGAAATTATAAAACATTATTGAGGAATTTTAAAGAAGACATAAACAAATTGAAACATACTTTATGTTTATTGACTGAAAACTTAATTTTCTTAAAATGTCAATAATTTAAAAATCAACCTACAGATTTAATGAAATCACTATCAAAACATCAATCATTTTTTTTCAGAAATATTAAAGCCCATCTGATATTTGATTATATATATAGTAGGAGGCCCTCTGTATTTGTGAGTCCCACATCCATGGATTCAACCAATCACAAATCAAAAACAGTCAGAAAAGAATTCCACAAAATTTCAAAAAGCAAAACTTGAATTTGCATGCAGTAAGTACTACATTGAATCCACATGAAAGTAGTGATATGTAGGCATTTTATTAGGTATGAGAAGTAATTGTAGATGATTTAAAGTATATGGGATGTCCGGGCGCGGTGGCTCACGCCTGTAATCCTAGCACTCTGGGAGGCCGAGGCTGGTGGATTGTTTGAGCTCAGGAGTTCGAGACCAACCTGAGCAAGAGTGAGACCCAGTCTCTACTAGCAAAATAGAAAGAAATTAATCGGAGAACTAAAAATATACAGAAAAAATTAGCCGGGCATGGTGGTTCATGCCTGTAGTCCCAGCTACTCGGGAGACTGAGGCAAGAGGATCGCTTGAGCCCAGGAGTTTGAGGTTGCTGTGAGCTAGGCTGACGCCACAGCACTCTACTTCAGGCAACAGAGTGAGACTCTGTCTCAAAAAAAATAAATAAATAAAGTATATGGGATGATGTGTACATGTTGTATGCAAATACTAAACCATTTTATATAAGGCACTAGGAAATCTGGTGGTGTTGGTATCTGCAGGAGTCCTGGAACCATTCCCCTATGGATACTGGCAAGAGATTAATATCCAGGATATGTAAAGAACCCCTAAAATTCAACAATAAAATAAACAATCCAATTCTAAATTCGTCAAATGATTTGAATAGACGTATCTCCAAAGAAGATATACAAATGGCTGATAAGCACATGAAAAGATGTTCAGCATCGTTAATCATTAGGGGCATGCAAATCAAAACTACAATGAGATACCACATCACACTCATTAGAATGACTACTGTCAAGAAAACAAAACAGAAAATAGCAGATGTTGGTAAAGATAAGAAATAATTGGAACCATTATGTTCTGTTGGTGAAAATATAAAATGGTACAGATACTGTGGAAAACATTATGACACTTCCTCAAAAAATTAAAAATATTATTATTATATGATCCAATAATTCCACTTCTGTGAAAATATATCCAAAACAATTGAAAACAAAATCTCAAAGAGATATTTGTACAGCCATGTTAATAGCATCATTATTTGCAATAGCCAACAGATGGAAACAACCTAAGTGTCTATCAACAGAAGAATGTATAAGTAAAATGTGGTATAGATGTGACGGAGTATTATTCTCCATTAAAAAGGAAAAATATTCTGAAATATGATAAAACATGGATGAAATTTGAGAACATTATGCTAAGTGAAATAAGCCAGTTACAAAAAGACAAATACTGTATGATCCCCCTTATGAGGTACTTAACTTAGTCAAAATCGTAGAGAGAGAAAGTAGAATGGTGGTTGTCATGGACTAGGGGGAAGGAGGAATGGCTGTTTATTGCTTAATGGGTATAGTGTCTCAGTTTTATAAAATGAAAGGGCTCTAGAGATAGATGGTTAGTAATGGTTGCAAGACATTATGAATGTATTTAGTATCACTGATCTATACATTTAAAAATGATCAAGATGGTAAATTTTATGTTATATTTTACTATTATAAAAAATTGAGTAAAATATAAAAATATTGTATGTTCATGAAAATACATAAAAAATATGCATAAGAAAGATTATTGAAAGAAACATATCAAATATTACAGTCGCTGTGGTAGAAAGGATATGAGAAATTTATTTTTCTTTTTTTATTTTATAAACATTCTCTATTGTGGTTTTATTATGTTTGTAACTTTTGAAATTGAAAAAAACAAGTATAAAAATGTTTGGCTTCTAAATAAAAGAACTATGTCATAGTTTTATCAAATCTTCTTTAAATTCTTCCATCTTACCATCTCTTCCTCTCTTCTTTACTCAGGATCATCAGTCTGATAGTTTTCCCAGCCTTGCCTGATATCGTCCCTATTTTCTCTCACAATTAATGAAATCCTGACACATTTTATTTTGTCATGATATTAATATTTCCTTCTCAGAGGACCTAGTCTAACAATCTAACTTTCGAAGTCTGCTCACAACATTCATGCTGAGAATCACTAGTAGTAAGAATCATATATTAATCTATCACAGAAACAGTCCCAAAGAGTTAGGTAAAGATGTCAATTGGAAATATGAAATTTGGAAGCAAATAAAGCACATACACACAAAAATATTAGATCTGTTCTATGGCTGCCAATCTCTTGACCGTTCTGGATAATTCAGGGATCTATATTGAAAGCTTGTTGAGGTAAAAAAAAAAAAAAAAAGTGTACTTCCTGTTCCTCTTACACACCTCATAGTACCTATTTATTTTTAAAAAAGAATATTTTTGAATTTTGCATATGAAAACTAGATTAATTGATTTTACAAACTTATTTGCTTACTTAATGAAGAAAACTCACATACCCATTGGAGAAAACTTCAGAAGCTGAGTTTAACCATTTACCTAATGCATAATTCCACATTATTAAGCAGTGCATTAAACAGACTCTACTTGAACATTTTATGATAATATTTTCTCTATTAATAAATATATATCAATGTAATACATTTTAATTATGTTGAGTTTCATTTAAGGAAAATGCAGATACTGTCCAAATTTTTACTTTATTTGGTACCTTATAAATATAATATTTATAACATGAAATATTTTACAAAGTGTTTTCATAAACTTGATTTCCTCAAATCTTTATTTTTGTTACTAGAGGTGAGCTTTAAATATTAACCACAACAAAAAAAACCAAAATAATCATTTGTGAAGGCTCTCTATTGATAAAGGTTTTATTATCATTCTTCTTCCTTATCTACCCTCCCACCATAACACAGACCTACCCTGGTTTCTGTTTAGTATCACAGTGCTCATTGTCAACAAATTTTAACTCAGGAGATTAATTGTTTTTCTTCATGACTTCTTCGGGTAATAAATAAAAACTTAGAATAAATAAAATCTGAAATACTTATGTTGGCAGGTCTATTGCCATGATTTATAGTTGGTGTGGATTATGACCTTATGTTAAAGTCCTATGTCAGAAATATTTTGTCAATAACAATATTACACGAAATGCAATCATAGTAATATAATTGGAAAAAGTCTAGCTCATCAAGAAATATTATCAATGCAATTTTTTCAAAGAATGTTTCAACTTCACATTTGTCCAAGGGAAAGGAGAACTATTTGAAGTTCAACATTTTCCTGTGTTAATACATAAATATTTCATGCTGATTTTGTATGTTGGCTTTCCACTAAATTTACTTATTCTCTATTGTCATTAGAAGAAAAATAATGTTCATGCAGAGTTTTAGTTCATCTGACTCTCACAAATTAGATTAATATTATGCTTTTCTTGCTCTCCCAAGATGCTTTTTTTCCTTATATAAGAAACTTTTAGTAAAACCACTGAATTAGCTTTTGACCTCTTATACTACTAGTAATATTTTAATAGCTTTATTAAGGTATACTTTACCTACAATAAGCTGCAATATTAAATGTGTA
Organism: Propithecus perrieri; assembly: GCA_963574695.1. Taxonomy (NCBI): domain Eukaryota; kingdom Metazoa; phylum Chordata; class Mammalia; order Primates; family Indriidae; genus Propithecus; species Propithecus perrieri. The sequence continues at coordinate 8,851 of CAUYRB010016722.1, forward strand.
CAATCTGGTCTGTTTCAACATACATGCACACCTATAGGACCATAACAATAATCAAGATAATTAACATATAGCATATCCATAACTCCCAAAAGTTTTTTTTTTTGTTTTTTGTCATCCTTTCTTTGATATCTCTTCTCTCTGTGACCATACTTTAAGTTTTTATTTCCTATAATTTTATAAAATGAAGTCATATTATATATACAGTTTTTGCTTCCTTCATTCAGCATTTTTTTGAGATTTGACCATATTGTAGCATGCATAAATAGTTTATTTTTATTGCTGAGTAGTAGTCCATTGTATGGATATACCAATTTTTTTTTTTTTACACATTGACATAGTAACCAATGTCTGGATTGATTCTAGTTTTGTCTACACCAGCTAAAGTTGCTATAAGTCTTTGCATGGACATATGCTTTTATTTCTTTTCCTAAGTAAATACCTAAGTGTAGAAGAGCTAGATCATGCTGTAGTCATAAGTTTAACTTTTGAAAATTATTAGACTATTTGCTGGGATTGTGACAGAATTTGAAGAATAATTGTAGCCAGATTGATGGCTACAATGCCTCTTGGAAACTACATCTTCTAATTTGATTTGGGGGAGTATAGAAGAAATTCTTCATTTGTAAGAATAACCATATCTCATTAGGTAAAAACAGAATATTGCTTTTTTATGATATTAAAGCTCAAAGCAGATATAAGGGTGTATATGGAATCTAGGTAGCAAATTATCAACATTATCATCACTTGGATCCAAATTCATCCTTATTTGTCTGATCTGTGATAATGGAGGTAGGTTTTGCAAAAATTTCTGTTTTTATTTTAATCTTGTTCAACAGAGGGTGTTGGATGAACCTAAAGAAGAAAGGGTAGTTATCTTACTGGTTCCTGTGTGTCTTGTTCACCAGGCTCCAGGAGAGTGCCCTCGTGACCACCAGGCTACCAAAGAATGCCTTTTCTCCTCTTGCCAGATTCTAAGCACATGTAGTTTATCTTGAAGTAGGTTCTTGCAAGGATCAGGTCTCCCGTGCTTGATTCATGAGCATACGCAAATCCTCTGCTGATTGCCTCCTACAGGTTGTAGCTTTCTTTCTCCTGTGCTCCGCTCCTTCAGAGTATGTTTCTCCCAGGTTAAACTTGTATGATACAAAGCTGTCTTGAGCACCTAGCTCCTATGGAGTGTTGTTTCTCCCCCTTCTTTACATGGAGACCAGGAGTGTCCTGTAGCTAGCAATTATAAGCTACATCTTCTTTTGGAGTTTTATAATGGAATGCAACCAGCAAGGCATTTCTTTATGAACAAACTCCCTCAGTGCCCCCTTAGATTTCTTTATGGTGAGTTTTGAGGCATGGCACTTCCCTGTGAATGGTTTTCGCCAGCACCACACATTTTCAACTAGTCACACTAGACGGAACCTCAGTGAATTCTTGGCCATATGGTGAACCATCACGACACCCTCTGAAATAAAGGGAACAAGGGGCATGTCTAGTGCCTTGTCCTTGGGGGCTCAGTTTTACTGATATATCTGCTATTTTGGGTTCCTTAACGTTCTCTTTAACTCTTAGAAACCAGTTTTTTATTACACTAGTCACCTGTTTAAAGAATTACATTAAACATTTCCTGTTCAATTTACTATGTTGTCAAAACTGTTCTTAACTTTTGTTTTTAGATCATATTGATTGAAAAGTAAATGTAACACAAGGGGTTAAATTTTAAAATTTTTACTTTTTACAATTTTCTTTTTGTGAAAGTTCACATAGTTTATAACTTAAATCTGGGTAGTCATAAAGGTAGAAAGGCATTTAGTGACATTTAAGGAACATTGAGATGTTTGTCTGTTTTCAGAATATCACCTTCCATCATCTAGTTGTTGGCTTCTGAATTATCACAATGTAAATGTCATTATTTGGAGATACAATTGTATCCATTATTACAGTGGAAAACTCTTGAGAGGGCTTTTTAATTAATTAATTTATTTATTTATTTTATTTCAGAATATTACAGGGGTACAAGCACTTTGGTTACATATATTGCCTTTGCATGGCTCAAGTCAGAGCTACAAGCCTGCCCATCCCCCAAAAAGTGTGCACCACACCCATTAGGAGAGGCTTTTAATATTAAACTTTCTCAAGAATTCAAACCTTGATGGAAATTTTTTTAAAAATCATTTCCACATTAATGGCTCTGTGAAATTAGATTTTGGCCTCTTTAACCAGTAGTTTTGTTTTGGGATGTATGTGTTTCGGTTTTGATATGGGAAGAGGATGGGGAACGAGGAAGTAAGAGAGCATCACGGAAGGTAAGACAAGCTCTGAAGAGAGGGAATGTGGCAAAGAGAAAATTACCTCTGTTTCTCAATTTCGATAGGTCTAGCCAGCACAGATATTAGGTATTTTAAATATTTGAAATTTATTTCTCTGTTTGACAAGTAGTTACATAGTTTTTAATGGCCAGAGACCACTGCAAACAAAGGCATAGAGGCATCAGTCTTGTTCTTATAGAGCTCACTGTTCATTAAAGATCCACATTGTAAAATATATGTATACTAAGGTTAGTAGTTAGGAGTTCCTCAAAAGAGATACAGATAAAAGGCTAGGAAGGAATCAAAGGAGGTAAAGATTATTTCTTGCTGGGTAGAGGGTAAGAAGAGAAAATGTTGATCCAGTTGTTTCTCATTTAAGTTTTATCTATCCGAAAGTTGTTAGCCTTCATAAATATTTCACATTGTCAAGAAAACAGATAACATTTTCAGACTGTATTTAGCCTTCTATTTTTAACCCTTACGTGATATCACAACATACATCTTCCCTTGCCCCATATTCTATATACAGATTTATCACACTATTTATAGAGTCTTCAAATATCCTACATCATTGTACATATATACAGCATGTCTGTATGGTTTGGAATATGTTTTTATCCTAAGCCTAGAAAGCACTTCACCAACATCGTATATTCCAAATGGCACTTATTCTGATAATTCTTCTCCAATATAACACTTTCTAACACTCTCAAACCAGGCATAGCATGTAAATCTTCACAGCACCCAGAGACTATGATAAATACTGTACTATTATATCTATGAAACATATAATTAATTGTGAATGTTTCCAATTAATATTTACTGCACTACTTTGTATTTTACAGTATTTAGTTAAGTATCTAGAGCATTCTGGCCCTCAAAAGATAATTCTACAGTAAATGAATAATTTGACATTAAAAAATCTTCACATATTTCTATCATTACAAGGTTTTCCAGTTGGCAAAGAGATATAGTGTCATCTGGCTTGATTTTTAAACTACTTAAATGTTATTTTTTATAATTTAATATTGAATAAATCATTTATATTATAAATAAATATGCAAATAATGTTAATATCTATGATAAAGTTTTAACAATGAATCAGACTCTTAGCCAATGGTTTTATGAAAGGTAGTATTATATTGGGTTAAATGAAAGCCTATGTTTTAATATTTATTATGATGATACAGCCTTCTGTGCAAAGTATCGGTTTTAGAAAATTAAGAGAAGAAACAAGAAGACCTCTTAGAAAGCTATTACAGATGTCTGGTTATAAGCTGATGGTGGTTTTGTCTAGGTATAAATAATGTTAATCAAAATTGATGAACTAAGTGTATGTGTAGAAATAGAGTCAAGCATACTAACAGATTGGATGTGAAAAGGCAAGGAAGTACAGTTATTAAAGCTAACTCCTAGATTTGTGGCTGTAGTAAGTGTGCAGCTGACTGGGATGTTGAAGACTGGAATAAGAATGCATATGAGGCAGGACACTAAGGTTTCCATTTTAGCTTTCTTAAGTCTGAGACAGCTAAAACATATCTGTGTGAAGGTATCACAATTGCAGTTGGAAGTATCAGAGCATGTCCTTGAAAGGGTTAAGCTCCACAGATAGAAATATGGGATTTACCATCACGTAGATAGTGTGGCTGAGACATTTACTGTTCACCAGATATGTATGTGCTCCCCCAATTTACTAGCCCTTTTGAATCATGGCAGGGCCAACTGAATTGTTCTGTTAAAGGGCTATGATTGAAAATGATGTGTCATTTTCAAACCAAATCATTTAAGAGCTGGTGTGTGACCTACCAGCTGTCTCCTCCTTTGCTCTGGTGACCTAAACGGCCATGTATTTATACAGAGCACCTAATGTATGATAGAATGTTCACCAACCCGGTTTCCTGAGTAAACATTATATTTTATATATTTATTAGAATAAAAGTGAAGACATCAAGTAAGTAGCTGAATACATAAATCTACAATTCAGAAAAGAGGTCTAATAAGGAGATACACATTTGGGATTCATCAGCATGTAGATGTCTTTAAGTGCCCAGGGTGAATGAAATCAGAAAGTAACCATAAGTGAGTAGAGAAAACACGTGCTATAAATACTGACCCCAGAGGCATTCAAAGAAACAAGGATAAAGTAGCAGCACCAATCAGGAGCCTGAGAAAGAAAGGTACCTGAGGTATGAGAAAAATCAAGAGTTTAGTGTTCTGAAAGCCACATACAGAAAATATTTTTAAGAGGACAGATTAACAAATTTCCATATATTGCTCATTTGTCAAGGAAAATATAGATTTATATTGACAATCAAATTTAGAAATATGAAGGTAATTTGTGACTTTGAGAAGCAAGGTTGAAAAAGTATTGACAATTAAAAAAGAAAAAAACTGATTATAGAGGATTTTTAAAAGAATGGAAGTAGAGAAATGATAGCCAAAGATTAAAGACAACACTTTTAGAATTTTTTAATGTAAAATGAAATAGATAAATGAGTTTTATTAAAGAGGAAAAAGTTGGAATTAAAGGAGATTCTTTTTAAGATAAGGGAAATAAGTACACATTTTGTATGTTCGTGGAAACAATTTGAGAGGGAAAATGGATGAAACAGAAAATCTTAAATTATTTCTTTTTCTGGAGACATCTTGAAATTATATCTCTGAGTAGAGAACATGTGATATGATCCAGTACTTAGGAGGAATTGTCCTTTGAGAGCACTAGGGAGAATTCAGGTATAGTAACAGGAGAGAAGGCAGATTAGAGTTCTAGAAATGCAGTTTAACAAAAAGGTATTGGAATCAGATTATTTTTTGACAGCTTCTACTTTCTCAGCAAAATACAAAGTAAGGTCATCAGCTGAGGATAATAAGGGGAAGAAAATATCTGAGGTGGAGAGAGGAAATTATATGTATTAGCATTTTAGCAGAGTGGCAGCAAGAGTTTGCTAAGAAAATCCAGTAGAGTTGCTTAAAGAGATTGTCAAAAAAGACCAGAGACTCAGAATGTAGATTAAACTTTATCATCTTCCATGAACTACGTTACCAAAGGAAGGAGGGGAGTTATCACCATCTAGAAGTAGAGATCACTGTACCATCTTAATCAGTAAAGAATCAGTTTTGCTTTAGTAACAAATTACCCCCTAGATTTCAATTACTTAACAAAAACAATAGATTACATTTAATTTGTCCTAGTGAAAAATATTTGATAGAGGGTTTTCTTTCACATATTCCTTCATAGAATAAACCGACAGATGCTTTGGCAACAGAACATATGTATTCTTAGGTCATTGCACCAGATGAAAAGACAGATTGCAAAATGACATCTAGCTTTTAAATGCTTTGGCCTAGAAGTGACATATGCCACTTATCACAATCCATAGGCTATAACTTGTCACATGTTTCTGTTTAACTGCAGGGCATATATGTAGAAGAGCCCAGAGGTAATTGTGAATAGTAAGTATCTATTGCCCAACATTTCAATTATTTCACATATCAAAATTATGACTTTCTTTTATATAGCAATCCAATTTAAGATCCCTTCAGAGGAGTCCCATAAGTATTCGGTGCACATACTAGTAGTTTGAGAAATAATAACAGATATCATCAAAATACAAATATATTCTCATTGATTTAATGGACAAATTTTTGAGGCTTTCCTCTTTTTTTGTTTTTTCTTTCCTTCTTTTTTTCTTTTCTTTTCTTTTTCTTTTTCTTTTTTTTTTTCTTTTTTTTTTGAGATAAGGTTTTGTTTTGTCAGCTGGGACTACAAGTGTGCACCACCACACTCAGCTAATTTTTCTATTTTTTTTACAGAAACAGGGATCTTGCTCTTGCTCAGGCTAGTCTCGAACTCCTGGTCTCAGCGATCCTCCCACCTCACCTCTCAAAATGCTGTGATTACAGACATGAGCCACCACACCTGGCCAAGCCTTTTCAAAAGAGTGCTATTACCATTTCCATTTGCGTGTCATAGTCTTCTTGTTCTGAGCTAAAGTCCTCATGGAATTAGGAGTAGGGATTCCAGCTCTGTAAGGTAACTTCAAGAAGGAAAGATGATGTGTAGTGCTGTCTCGTGGCTTGAATTTCGGAGGGATGGAGAGTGAATGGTGAGGAAGTAGTAATGATGTGCAAAAAGAACATCTGTCCCTCCTCTAAGCCAGTGGTAGAGGACCAGTTGGAGAACAAAGCATTCATTCTCGGGAAGGCTAGAAGAACAGAACTTATCAAAAGTTAGCTTTCACTTAATCAATTAATTAACATAGAAAATTGAGGATATAGAGGATGTTATTAATGACTGACTATGAGTTATCAAAGGCACAACAGATGGTCAGTGGGAGGAGAAAAGGACACACAGAATCCTATGAGGCTTACACTGAGCAGTAGTATGGATAACCTGGGAGCCCTTGGCATTTTTTTGTGTGTCTGTGGTGATTTAATTAAATAAGGATAAAGAGTCTAATGGGAATAGTTCTAGTAAGGCTGTCAGGGTTGTAGAGCAGAACAGGTGGGGGTTTTGTTAGAAACATCATGTCTGTTCATCCCGTTGAGTTCAACTTTGTTGCCTTGCTTTCTCCCTCAAGCCATTGTGGTGTCTGGCCTTTGACATTTAGCTTTTGGATGATTTTTACATTGGTGAGCGTTTATTGTGTTGATCTGTGTGTAACACTGTTTTGAGTACTTCCTGGAGGGCAGGTCTTGTCTTGATGAATTCCATGAGTCTTTGCTTGTCTGAGAAGGTCTTTATTTCAGTCAACTACACTGGGTTACAGTCAAGAATCCCAATATTAGAAATAGAAAGGCTAAAATTAGCATTAGATTTAACAAATAAATGTCTTAATGTGTTTAGATATTCTATTTAACCATTGTATTTAAATAAATGAAGTAACAAGTTTATATTTATTTACTTATAATGTGTTGAATGCAGATTACAGAATTATACCAGTTTAATAAAATAATATTTGCATGAAGGAAAAGGGCAAATTGAATGACTATATCAAGCTCCTTAATAACTCTCCTTTTAGAAATGAGTGAATCTAGCAAGGTTATCTTTTATAATATAATTGCACTGTCAATTTGGTATAGCTGGAAGACTGTAGGCGGGTTATGCAGGTTGATTTACTCAACCTCTAGTGGGATATGCCATAAAAATTTAACCTATATAGTGAACTCAAGCACCACATGTCGGTAAATTGGCAAATATATTAGCATATCTTCCAGCTTTGACTAGACTATCTGATAGAAAAGAAACACGTACTGTGAACCATTGCTATGTGTCAATACTCCATTGGGATAGAAAAGAGATTAAGACAGATGTAGCCTCTGCATGAACGGATACATTCTGTTTGCGCATGTCGTTGTGTGTGTGTGTGTGTGGGTGGGTGGGTGCATGTCATGGCCTTTGACAAAAAAGAGAATAATGGAATAATCCTAGTGTATATAAAATGTAGACAGCACAGGTATAGATTCAAGAATGCTTAGAAGAGAGAACATGATTGGTATATTAATCAACTTGGGCTGCCGTAACAAAATATTATAGACTGGGTGGCGTAAACAAAAGAAGTTTTTCTGACAGTTCTGGAGGCTGGAAATCTAAAATCAGGTTTCCGGTCCATTTGGTTTCTGATGAGGGCTCTCTTCCTGGCTTGCGGGTGGTTGCCTTCTCACTGTGTCCATACGTAGCCTGTCCTCAGTGTATGCACATAGGGAGAGAGACAGTAATTTCTCTGGTGTCTCCTTTTATAAGGACACTGATGCTATTGGATCAGGGTCCCATCCTTATGACCTCATTTAACCTTAATTACTTCCTTACAGGCCCTATCTCTAAATATAGCCACACTGGGGCTTAGGATTTCAACCTATTAATAGGGGCAGGGGGCAAAATATTCAGTCCTTAACAATTCAAGAAACATTTGTGAGTTATTGGCTCTTGGAAGTTTCTTATCCATGCCTTAACTTCAGTTACCTTTCAAGAGCTAGTAACTCTCTTTCAGACAAGCCAGCTCAGGACTGCATGGTAAGTTACTCTAACACATACTGGCTAGGAAGAGGTAGAACACTGAAAAAAGTATAACAAATAAACAAAAACACTAGACAAAGAAGTAGTAAAAAGAATCAGGTAATACTGGCCTAATAGAAATCAAAAATGATAAGGTAAGGGAAGGGAATGAAGTGGACTTCAATATAAAATGCTACTGAGATGTCAACATAGATATTATCATTCGCTATTCTTATAGCTTGTCAAATCTGCTCGGAGAAGTAGCTGTTAAGAAAATTTTTAAATATTTTGAACATTCGATTCGTATTATGCAGAATTAGTGTCATGACATAGTGCTTAGCATCTGAGTAATGACACACTCATAAATAATTTTATCCTCAGAGTGAATCATCTACCCATTAACTCACCAAAGTATGAGGTTGAAATGTTTTTCACTATTTATTTATAAGCAAGCATATAATAGTATACATAATCACATCTGTATAATACAGTCTTACTTTAGAAATTTATAATATATACATGTTGGAATATGTTAAATGGCAGTCTTCCGTTTAATAATAAAATTGAGTTCTATGTTTTACACAAGATGCAAATTTTTGCTTCTGATTCATATTATGCAAGATCAGCAGCCAGAATATTCTACCATATAAATAAATATGAAAACATCTTTGCAGGAAACCTTAACAAAATTAAATCACTTGGCAAATCTATTATGTGATTCATATAGTACCATAATTATTTAGTCACTTGACAGAACAAATGATTCAAGCCTCTAACTTGTCTTTTTTATTTAAAGTGTAACAATATTAAATAAACTTATGGCCATAGACACACTTTTTGAATATTGACTATTTACCATTCTCTATTAAAATCAAAAGTTGAAGTTCATATCATTCAGCATTTAACAAATAGCCATCAATATTTATTTGATTTTCATTTACACTATGGTAAGTCAACTAAGAGGAAGCTCAACTGTTTAAACATGTGACTAACATAGATTTTTAACTTAAAAAATGGTTTTGCAATATTTGCACTTTCTATATTTCATCTATTTCCTTAATTTTTATTTGCTTTTAAAGAGTTTTCCCAGTACTCTTGATATCACATTTCTTTATAAGACTGAATTCTATAAAATCTTTGTATTATTTTAAGTAAATTTGTCATAATTTTCTATATTCTTTAATAATCTTTATATTGTTACTCTTTCCTGACATTCAAAATGCACTTTAGGTAGTATCTTTGGATAGAAAAAAATCTGTTCAGTTTCACAATCTCCTTTCTCTTCTAATTAACTTCTCACAGAATAGGTAGGCCTACCATTCCAAAATCCTAAGTATCTTATATATTACCGATTTCCCATGGGGAGTATTACATATGACTGAACTTAGTGTATCAATGAAAAGGGTACTACAGAAAAAACAAATGTGTATATATGTATATTTATTGGCCTAGTAACCTAATGTGTATGAAGTTTCAGGCCAGCAGGTCCTGACTATTTGTTTCTACTATTTTATAACTAACTCTTAGCTAGAATAATGCTAGCAACCTCAGTCAGTTGCAAGTATATTTGAAGGGAAATTTAATTAATTCTATTATGCTATTTTTTTTCAAATAAATACTGCAAAAATTGGGTCAAGGAGCTAGAACTAGAGGAAGTATTGGTTATGAAGGGAAGCAGATGTGCATGTGCATAACGTACATGCACATGATAATATGCAAGTTATGGTCAATATACCAAGTACAGACCTTCAGCTCACAATTATATGTAATGACACTAATGGTATAAATGAGAGAAGCTTCCAAGACAATGGCATGCAATATAAATTGCTCTGAAAAGCCATATAAATCAACATAGAAAGCAAACAAAATTACCTAGAGCTCATACCAATAGCATATCTGATAGAAAGAGAGTATACTGAACACTTTCATTTACATGAAAGTAAGGAAATAAATCATCGACACTACAGAGATGGTCCAGAAAACATGTGATGGCAAAGAATAAAGCAAGGACTGTGCAAAGAGAGAAGAATATGGTAAGGTCCTAATAGGGAAGACATGTGGTTAATATTTAAGATCTCACTCCCAGAAAGAAATGGTCCCATTCTGATTATTTTCCTAATTAGCACTGGAAAGTCAACTTAAATGTAGAAATATATAAATATTACTACCTTTATATATATATGTATGTGTGTATAACTTTATATACATACAAAATACAGTAAATAACTATTAATATATGTTTATCTATATATGAACATATAAAATTATGTAATAAACAAAATAAATATATGGATCTTTTACCTATCAGTCAAATTTCTGAGAATAAACTCTAGAAATTCTTCCTCCAAAGTAAGAAATTATATATATACAATTCTGCATATTCATTATGAATAATTGGAAACAATCCAAATATTCACTTTATGCTGATTATAAATCTTTAGTGGAATACATTATAGACATTTTTAAAAGACATACAAAGTAAGCTTAAACATCATTCAATATTCTTACATTTTTAATTTATTTTTATTATCATTATTTTTTTATATTGTCCAGGCTGGCTTGGAACTCCTGGGCTCAAGCAATCCTCCTGCCTCAACCTCCCGAGTAGCTGGGACTATAGACACACACCATCACACTCTGCACTAGTCAATATGTTCGGTATTAGTAATAAGATCCATTTTGTAATTTCAAACTCTTTTGGACATTTTGTAGGTTAAAATCTGAGACTTCTTTATAAAAGAATAAGAAAATGCCTGACATTAGCTTAATTATCTAATTAGAAAAATGATGACTTCACAACTTTTAATGAAAGAATGTATTTGAGCAAGAATTATCAATAGATGATAGAAACTGTTCAGTAAAATAGGACTTAAGAACCACAGATCTCACTGAATCAAACCGATTTCAAAGTCCATGTTTTCTGTTTCTATAAAATCTTCTCCTCAAAGTATATATTGGGATATTAGATAGGTTATTGGCATGCCAGATTCCTTAATTTAACTAATAGTTTAAAAATATTATATTTGGAAATCAGGGAGTTTATCTTAATTTGCTTCTTTCTTCTGTACTTGGCAGCTACTCACAGCATTAAAAAAAATCAACACTCTGTCTTCACATAACAGAATTTATTGAAGAGTTCCAGATAACTGAGGCAAATTGCAGTTGATGTAAATAGTATCCTAAATAAAGTTATATCATAAACAAAGGTTTCGTTTTAAGCCAGCGTATAATGCAGAATTCAATATGGTCAAAATTTCCCTTGAACAACATCTTCAAGAGCCCAAGAAATTGTGTATTTTCTCTCAGTAAGGGCAAACTAGTCAATTTTCCTCCAGTGTTAGAGCTGGTTTCTATTGCTTTCTGAGAACACAGGGTAAGTACCTGGTTTACAATATTGGGGGCGACATGTATGAAATAATAATCAACCTTCAAACACTAGAATGACTCACAGGGTGCTACTATGCTCCCTGTATGAAGGTCAAATGCACACTGGAAAATGGGGAATTATGGATTCATCTACTATATGACACAGAGATTCTTTCATCTTCCTTCACTGTTATCATATATTCTGTTAAATTATCACACTTTAAATTCACTCTACAAATTTCTTTCCTCAAATTACAGCAGAAAAAAAAGTCAATAAAATTTATACCTTTAAATGAGTTTGGTTCCTAGGCATGCCCAAGTTCCTAGCATTTCTCCTCCACCTGGAGCTCTAGCTCTAGCGATCTACACCTAGAATCTTCCTTTTTCATATATCCACAGAGGTCACTTCCATTTTACTAGTAAAAGTTTTACAGTGGACAGACAGGGTTTGGCCTTACCTGAAGGTCCATTTCCACCCCATTTAGGCAATATGCTGAAATAATAATAATAATAATAAAAATCTAAGAAAAAAACGAGTGCAGGATGTGAGAAAAACATAACAAATTCAGCACTACAAGTGGAAAATAAAGTTTCTCTTTATGTCAACTAGTAAAATTCTCACTTTCCCTAGAATGAAAACAGCTGAAGCAGAGTGCATGGCTTGGAGAGCGGAGCATGCGCTGAATATTGGCTTCTAATTATTCTCACGATGGGAAATTTTTTGATGTGCCCAAAGTGGATAACATTAAAAGGAAGCCAGGAATAAATTTTGCTAGGTATCTCTGGGCGGTGTCAGGCTGAATACACATTCGATGTCTTTCTGACTGTGTAAGGATTTAATATGCCTTTCTTTAATTACTGGTCATCTTGTTAGTGATTTCCAAAGTTTCTTTCCTATATACGCATATCCACACATACCTCACAAGAATAGAAAAGGATAGTATTTCCCACTCTAGATCCATGTTAAGAAACACAAATATTTTTAAATATATTTTTAAACCCCTAGAGTTACTCATGCACACACAGAGAGCATATTGTCCATTATACAAGAGGCACCCTGTTCTCTTTTGGTTCAGTCTTCCGCTTTCGATCAGGCTGAGTGGGTCAGAGGGCATGACCAATGGCTGGGGATTGGGGTGAACTTTGTTAGCACTTATTGTAGTAGTATTAAAATTTTGGCCCTGTCCCCCCAGCATTAGTATTACGTAGAAACCTGCTAGAAATACAAAGTTTTGGGCTCCACTCCAGACCTATATAGAATCAGAAACCTTGGGATTGGGGCCTAGCAATCCGTGATTTCACAAGCCGTCCAGGTGACTGTGATGTACGCTGAAGTTTGAGAAGTACTTTCTTGCTATAGAGAACCACATTACACGTAATGTAGTCATCTTAAATCCGAACAGGAGTAGAATTCCCTAGAGTAAAGCTATGCAGGACAACTCCGGGAAAATATGAGGCACATAACTAATATAAACCACTTATGTGGGTTAAAGAATAATAGGAAGTTTATTTCTAATGTTATATTGATTTCATCTTTATTCACCTTCCATATGAAGAAAATGGTGAGATGAATGATAGTTAATGAATGCTTTATTTTTAAATTATCTCATCTTTCTTCTTTCTGTCATTTCAGAAAATATTACTCCAGTTCTCACTTGTTATAATTAGAAAGTTATGCTCTTGTTATTTTTTTTTTTTAAGCTTCAAGTTCATGTCACTGAAATTATTTTAAAACTACCTGTTTGTCTTCTGGATTTGTGAAAAGAACCTGGAGTAATAGGCCTAGAGTTTCATTTTCAACCAAGCCACTGAAATGGCTGGAGCTTGCTGAAGTTATATAATCCTCTATCATTCAATTTCCCCTTCTGCACAATTGGATAATAGTACCTCAAGCCAACAGAAAATCATGTTATCATGTTTAATTAAGTAAAGTGGATAAAGTGTAGAAATGAAAGACTAACAGCTGAGATTTGATAGAGAAAAATGCTATATAACTAAGATAATCTTTCAGATCTACCATCTCTCTTCTAAAAGAATCCTCCATTTCATTTCTCTTATTTGTAATCTTTCCTTTCAACTCTTAGTGATTCTCTGTAGGTGAAGGTTGTATTTACTGGTGAGAAATTCTGCTTTCACTATCATAATAGGTTTCTAACCAAATCTAATATGATTTTTAAATCTAATATCTCTAATCTTAGTTTATTAAAATCATTTTTTAAAAAGGAACTGATGTGTGTATGTTCCATCTAGATAATTTATACATAATGTCAGAAAATGAGAAAAAGATGCAGATAGGTATGTAGATACACATAGAAAAAAATTTTACTCCACATTCTTCTGAAGATAATTTGAACAAACAAAAAACACAAATATGGTCAAATAAAAATGTAAAAATCAAAAATAAAGGAGAAATGGTTATCATTTTGATAACAAGAATGAATAAATTATTTTACTGATATCCTTTTTAGTAATAGAAAAAATATAGCACATTTTTCAATTAAACTATCATGTCATCTTACGCCTATTTGAATTGTGGCACTGTGTTCAAGAAATAATATAAGACATAATAATGAATTTCTTAAAACTTTCATGTACTTTTAAATACTTCTTTAAAATACTAATACTAATTTAGATGTATTTATAATACATGAATGAATATTTATTTGTTCTTAAAAATATTTTTGTTTATTACAGCCCTTAATTATAGCTCTCTCTCTTATGTCTCTTCTCTGACTATATAATTTTTTTAATTATTAAAAAATATGGAGATCTTTTTATTACGTTAAGAATCTAGAAGCCTGGAGGAGGGATGGTTGTTTCTAACTTTATAGAAAAAGTAATAGAAATAAAATACATAGCTCAGAGTTTAAACTTTAGCTTAAGTCAACATCAGAGAAAAAGAGAGTTTATTCAGTGGCCCCAAAATAATCCTTTCTGTCGTGTAAACACAGAACTAATTTCACTGAAAATCAGGCCCAAATTCTAATTGTTCTGGTGCCATAAATACATACATTGAATTCATTGCCTTAATTAATAAGGTCCATGTGAGATTTAGGATGGAAGCAGTGGGATTTGAAAAAGGGATATCTGGATTGACTCAGACAAAGCTGAAAATCTAAAATCCTTTACAGGTAGAAGCAGATAGAAAACATGTTCATCTTTTAGTAATCCATGCAGAAGTTGCTTAAGGCAAAACATAAACATAGTTTTATTTATCTTGCCTTTCCCTCTTCCCCACATTGAATCAAATACCAAGCTTTTTAAATTCTGCCTCCTAAACATCTTTTAATTTATTTTTATTTTCTTTGTCATTACTCTATTAATTGGCACATGAGCTATTATTACATACTCCCCTAAAAATGGTAGATACTTTCTGTATTTGTTATCTCTGTGTTACCTCAGTATTATATTTTTTCCTCATCAATTTTACAATATCTGCTTAAAATTTGCTCTTTTAAATTATCTTTGCAAAAATAACTGGGGTGGCTTGAGCATTCAGTGTCTGATACATTTTATGATCTAAGGTATCAAATGCCTGGGAGGTGTTTATAGCATAATGAGTAATTTCTTGTATAGTTTTCAGTTAATAAGAGAGATTTACATTAAAAATTTTTTGAAATAAATAATTATACATAAATATTAAGCAAATCATCAAAGTTTTCTGAAAAGGAAGATCTAGATATACAGGGCCCAGAGAAACTCTATTATTTAAGGGAAGTGTTTTAGGGGAGATGATACAAAGGATCTATGGGAATATGACCATATAACAATTTGTTTTCCTGTGTATTAACTGTTGCATTCTTAAATTTACAGATTTGACAAATGAGCCCAAGAGGGTAGACTAGAAGCAGCCCGCACATGCCACTCTCATGGAGAGGATGGAAAAGTAGTGAGTAGATATTCACCTTTTGCCAGGAGTTCGTGACTCTCCCAACAAAACAGGTCCCAGGCAGGACTGTTGCAAAAGATTTCAAAATAAGATAGACAGAGACAAAGTGTAGTTTAAAGTGATGGGGAAGTCAGGGGTCCTCCAGCATGCCTATGAGCCAGGAAGCACTAAGTGAAGTCCCGCATCAGTATTTATTGGTACAGCAATTGTCAGTGGTTATAGATTTATGTGTACAGATCATTCATTTAGGTTTCAAGGCTCCCCAAAGGTTTCAGGAGATCCCTTACCTAATTCTATCTACGTGAGCAAATGGTTAAAAAATTTTTCCAAGATAAACTTCTTAAGCCCTAATTAAGAATAGACCTAATTGAGCATACAAGTTAAAGTCATTAATTAAACAGTAACGCATAAAACAGGAACACCGAGCCTGCATACTTCTCTAATCTATTTCTCTATATAGCAAGACATGTGGTCAGTAGTGAAACAGGAACTGTCCTTGAGGCTAATTGGCTTTAGCTACAGGTATCTGCTAGGCTGACATCCTTTGATCACTCTCTTAACCTTTGGCCCTGTGCTGAGCTCTGCCTTGCATAAGCTCCAGGCACTGGCTTGCAGGCCTTGAGATTGGCACTGCCTTGCAGTCACTCCTGATCAGTGGAATGTCTCCCTAGTTGCTAAACAGCTTCTGGTTTGAGAACTAATATGCCCATAGATTCCTTCAAGGCAAAGGTCTGCAAAACTCCTGAAACTTTCCATGTCTCTTAACCCTATTTCTCAACAACCTTTGGATTTTTTCACTAAGAGAGAGCATTGGGAATCAACAAAGAGGTGATGGGAGACACTCAAAGTGAAGGAGAGGGAAGTGGGGTGACCTGCTCCATAGGATCAGAGGTACTTGGGGGAGCCCCCTGCATGTGGGGAAGGGACAGAGAAGATAACGCCAGGCTCCACACTTCCCCCGTGGACATTGCAATCTGAGCAGCAGGTGGGCCCCTATACTCCAGCAGGCCTCTAGTCTCAAACAGGGAGATGACAGGAGACCATGTGACAGCATTGCTTCGAAGAAAAGGCACAGAGGGATACTGCTGGTCCCCAAACCCTGGACACTGTGGCTGGTGTCATTTTGAGGTTCCAGCCCCACAGAATTTTGTCTACCCAGGGGTCAGATCCATTGCAGCCACCTCCCCATCACAAAAACCATATGATCATCTCAATAGATGTAGAAAAAGCATTTGATAAAATCCAGCACACCTTCATCATAAAAACCCTCAAAAAACTAAGCATAGAAAGAACATACCACAAAAAACAAAAGCCATGTATAACAAACCTACAGCCAACATCATACTGAATGGGGAACACTTGAAAGCATTCCCCCTTAGAACTGGAACAAGACAAGCATGCCTACTGTCAACACCTTCATTTAACATATTAATGAAGCCCTACCTAGAGCAATCAAGCAAGAGAAAGAATTAAATAGTATCCAAATTGGGAAAGGGAAGGTGAAACTATCCCTTTTTGCCAATGATATGATCTTATATTTAGAGAACCCCAATGTCTCCACCAAAAGACTCCTCAAATTGATAAATAATTAAAGTCCCAGTTTACAAAGTTAATGTACATGAATTAGCAGCATTTCTATACAATAATAACAGTCAAGATGAGAGGCAAATCGAGAACTCAATACTGCTTGCAATAGCTGCAAAGAAAATAAAATAGCTAGAAATATACTTAACCAGGGAGGTGAAAGATCTCTACAAGAAGAACTACAAAACACTGATGAAAGAAATAATAGATATAACAAACACATGGAAAAACATCTCATGCTCATGGATTGGAACAATCAACATTGTTAAAATGCCCATACTGACCAAAGTGATTTAGAGGTTTAACATAATTCCCACCAAAATCAAATATCTTTTCCATGGAGCTAGAAACAATAATCTTAGACTTACTATGGAACCAAAAAAGACCTCAAATAACCAAAGCAATCGTATGCAAAAAGAACAATTCTGGAGGCATAATATTACCTGACTTCAAATTAAACACAAGGCTATAGTAACCAACACTGTACAGGTACAAGTGTAGACACATAGACCAATGGATCAGAAAAGAGAATCCAGAAATAAAGCCATGTAGCTACAACCAATTTATTTTTGACAAAGCAGACAAAAATATACCCTGGGGAAAGGTCACCTTAGTCAATAAATGGTGCTAAAACTAGATAACCACATGTAAAAGAATGAAACTGGATCCCTATCCCTCATCATATACAAATATTAGCTCAAGATGGATTAAAGATTTAAATGTAAAGACTCTGAAACCATAATAATTCTAGAAGAAACATAGGAAAAACTCTTTTTGACACTGGCTTAGGCAAAGAATTTATGACAAACACCCCAAAAGCGAACACAGCAACAACAGAAATAAATAAATGAGACTTAATTAAACTAACAAATTTATACAAAGAAAATAGTCAACATAATATATAGACAACCTACGGAATTGGACAAAATGTTATAAACTATGCATCTTACAAAGTACTAATATCATAATCTATGAAGAACTCAAACAAATCAGCAAGATAAAAACATAATCCCATCAAAAAGTGGGCAAAACACACAAACAGAATTTTTTCCCAAAAAGATAGGCAAATGGCCAAGAAACATATGAAAATATGCTAAACATCACTAATCATCAGAGTAATGCAAATTGAAACCACAATAAGATGCCATCTTGCCTCCAGTCAGAATGACCATTATTAAAAAGTCAAAAAACAATAGATGTTGTGAAAGAGAACACTTACACACCGTTGGTGGGAATGTAAACTAGTGCAATCTCTATGGAAAACAGTACGGAGATTCCTCAAAGAACTAAAAGTAGACCTACTATTTGATGCAGTAATCTTACTACTGAATATATACCCAAAGGAAAAGAAGTCATTTTATAAAAGAGACATCTGCACCCGAATGTTTATGGCAGCACAATTCACAGTTGCAAAAGATATGTAATCAACCTAAGTGTCCATTAATTCAGGAGTGGGTAAAGAAAATTGGTTGATGAATACTTAGGTTGATTCTATTTCTTTGCATATATATAAAATATACCAGGGAGTATTACTCAGTCATACAAAGGAATGAAATAATGTCTTTTATAGCATCTTGGATGGAACTGGAGACCATTACCCTACGTGAGGTATCTCAGGAATTGGAAAAACCAATACCACATATTCTAACTTATGAGTTGGAGCTAAATGAGGGTATATATAGTCATAATGGTGATGTAATGGATATTGAAAACCAAGAAGGGGGGAAAGTGGGAGGTGGTGAAGGATAAAAATATTAATATGTATCAGGTACAGTGTACACCATTCTGGTGGTGGCTACACTAAAAATTCTCACTTCAGCATTACATAATTCATTCACATAACAAAAAAACCTCACTGTATCTCATAAATCTATTGAAATTTTAAAAATTGCACACTTGTTCAAAGACATATTTTATATGGATGCTACTAGCATAGCAGACCTTATTTAAATACTCTATATTTTTTATAAATTACATGTTTAAATTAAAGGATTTAAAGATAAACAGACCTCCTGTTTAGAGATTATCTCATTTCCATTTCAGAAATGAAAAAAGTAAAACTTAGATTATGCAAAATAATGTCAAGGATACACATCTCCTAATTTAACCAGACTAAGCATGTCTAGGCTAGTACTTAGCTATGATTTTTATTTAAAGTCCTCTTTCTCCTGTACCATTTTCTGTGAATCTACAATAGTTAAGTCTAGGGCAGAGGGGAGGAAAAATAAAGAGTTCTCAAAGATACATATTTGGTGGCATAAAGTTTTTGAAAACCCTGCATAATTTTGATGTAGCTTGCCTTGGGTATTTAAAGTGATAAGCCTCTTTATTCTATACTTTCCTTTCTCTACTTCCTAATTGTACTACTTGCTGCTGAAATGCATTAGATTCACAAGTTCGTTATCTCTACTCACCTTCTAACAGAACATGATGGTTTAGTAAGGACTTTGCAGTAAATCCGCTTATGTTGCTACAAGTCATTTTATCACTCACTTGCTGTATAACCTTGGAAAATTTCTCAGAATCTTTTCTCCTCTGTATCCTCATCAATAGTGAGAATGATGATAATATTAGTTACTATTAGAATTTAATGAATCATTATATGGATAATACTTACAAGGCACCACACAGTGAATACTCGGTAAACTATTATTTTTAATGATATTACTGTCAATGACATTACTGTCACTCAGAGAACGTTGTAAAAGTGTACTAACATGTGAAAGTGAGTGCAATACATTATGGAATGAGTTTTAAACAGATACCTAAAAATTAATATGCAATGTTAAATTTTAATTTCGCAAAGCTTTTGGGCACAACTGAATAAATATGATACATGCTTGTCTCACATATAAACTCTACCAGAGAATGGAAGTTAGCTATTTCAGTGATTAATAATTTTTAATATAGCAACTACCATTTATTCTGTATACTGTATTATCAATTAGGTATTATTATTTCCGTTTTTGAGATGAGAAATTTGAGATTTATATAGATCAAATAGGTGGCCATTGGTCCCTTAGATAGTAAGTAGTAAAATTGAAAATATTTAAATTATTTAAGTTTGTTTTATTTAAATATCAAGAAATTCTCCAAATATGTCTATTTGTCTATCTATATACCTATCATATGCATAAGAATGCAAAATAACCTAGAGCTTTCAATAGATATTCCTTTTTTCCTGAGTACTTTTTAAAGATTTGCATGACAGTGCATTAATCTTTGAAAAAACAGATCATACTAGCTGGACATCTGCCATTTAAATTAAAGGTCAGTAAAATAGTTGGATATATTTTCTACTGAAAAACAGATGGTCAGTTAATCACAGTGCTACATAAATTGAACATGAGACAGTATGACTAATTATCAAATGTGTATTTGTATGTTAACCAGAATCTAACTTAAGCATAAAAATGAAATTAATTTAGGTTTCTATTTTTAGTCAAAAATATATTTGTTATATGCATAGGTTTTTTTTTTCTTAAGTGCACCAGTTAAGGCCTATTTTATTTCTTCTTTTGTGTGGTTTTTTACCATGTGATTTATTTTCTCTGCATTTGATTTTCTTTTTTTTTGTTTAGGAAGGTTTGTATTTTTATTCTAAAATATATCTTTATTATTGTTACTTTATGAATTCTGTATTTTACATAGTATTCATTAGATATACACCATGAACAATGATAAAAAGAGTTTGTGTAATCTTTGTTCTCCTTTTTTCTGCCCCATCACTTCTATTTTAAATCAATAGTGTTACTTTTTCATGTGTACCTTAATAAAATCCTTTAAAGCTCTTAAAAGACAATCCATGAGTTTATTCTACTTTTCCCTTCTCTCCTCCTCATTTAATTTACATTCTTTATTATTGCTCTTATCCTAAAATTTGTATTCTAAAACAAATGTTTTAAAAATCTGAAGTTAAATACATGTACTTCAGTTGTACTTGCTGGTATAAATCTCTGTCTCAGACTTTCTTTCCTTGAGTGTCTACTGGGTTTGGCTCCATTGTCTTCTTTCATGGAATTTTGTTCCAGAAAAGTTAATGACAGGCTAGTTATCTGTCTATTAATAGGGACCTCCTTTAAAAATATTTTATTGCTCAAAAGATTAATGTTCAAAACTTAACAAATTATTAAACTTATCTTACTCTTAACTACTGTAATATAATTTTTTGGAACATGTCTGCCACTTAAATATGTATTTTCAAGTTTTCTTTTTTTTCAGAAAATTTTGTTTGAATTGTATCTTAAAATACACGTTTAGGTACATTGTTTTAATTTTCTTCTTTTGACACTTAAAATAATTATTGGATGGATTTTTTTGTAAATTATTCCTATCATTTTCTTTCTAATATCTTTTATCTCTTTATTTGTGTTTACATTTTGTTTGTTTGAATGATTGTTTTCATATTTCTTTTCTGGATATATTGCTTTATAGCTTCCTACACTGATTGTTCTCTATTCTTTCCTCCTAAGTTAGCCTTTTTATTTCCCGAAAGCCTCCCCCACCAAATCTGTCATTTCTTGTTTTATTTCTTATTCTATTTACTAGTTATCACCTTTTCTTGTCTGATCATCTCTTCCTTGAATTCCACTTTCATTTATTATCTTTTTTTTTTTTTGCCTGTTTTTTAACTCTTGGTGTCCATTTGTGTTTCTCTGCCATTATATTCATTGTGTGGGTAGGAATCCACTATAATTTCTCATGTGCCTTGGGGTGTAAAGCAAGCTGAGACATTCTATCATCATCAGAAAATTTTCCACCACCAGAAACCTTTCACCAATTTGCTTATTTTCTTTGCTTAGTGAACACTCTTTTAAGTTTTTGGTATTCAAAACTTTCTGTTCACTTAGCTCTCTATTCTTCTTCTCATTTTATTGCAGCATTTGGCCTGTAATAGAAGATATGCTCTAGATAATAGAAAAGTTTCTCCTCAGAAATAACTCCTCCACCATTTTGAGTTATGTAATTATCTTCCTAGGACTACTTATGTTGTCTCATTTTCATTCCTACTATAGATATAAATTGTTGTAACTGAATGATTATTTTGACATACTTTTTAGGGGTATCCACTGTTACAAGCTTGTGTACTTTCCCCTTTACATTAGTAACTCATATAACGTTTGAAATTATTAGTGAGGTTGGTCTTCTTACTATATCTTATTAAAATATGGACAAGCTGAAGCTGAGGGCATTTTTTTTATTTGAATAGTTAGTAATTGGTAGGATTGGAATGTGAAGTCAGGCACACTGGTTCTGACTGCTTTGCTTTTCTTGTCTGTACCAGGTTGATTCTGATATCCCTTGTCTCAGTTTAGCCTTATAAATTTTATATTGTAAGTGTAAGCAAATCAATAAAATAAAGGTAGAACAATAAAATTTACTCAAAATTAACCCCCTACTTAATTAACCAGGTTTTAGGAGAAGAATAGACAGAAGTGAAAATAACAAATCTCTGAGGGAGCTGCAGGATGGAGAAATAGGCAGAGAAAGCCTTAGGGGGAATTCTGCTTCCAGACACAGTGAAGACAATACTCTCAAGTTTCTCTGAGTGTGCTTTCCCTGCAAACTTGGAGAGACGAGGACAAGATTTGTGGTAATATTCAGGCAATTAGAGAGAATATTTGAAGATTTAGGGCATGTTGGTATAAAAGATTACTATCCAGAATTGGTCAAATCTTTCAAAACCCTTCCCAGCAGAAACAATGAAAGTCAGAAGAAAATAAAGTAGCATCTTTTATCTGCCAAAAAATTTTACTAACAAAAGAAGATTCAATATTAAAATTCAGTCATACTTAAAAATAAAAACACATAAATACAATGAATACATAGTGGGAAATTTTTTACCAGCAATCCGGTACTAAAATGGTAAAGAAAATACTTCAATGGAAGAAAGCTGACAAAAGAAGGAAACATGGAAATGAAGGAAGAAAAGAACTGCAATGAAAATGTAAGGATGTGGATAATATAGTTGCATATTGACTGTATAATACAATTAAATTGATATCTTGGAGTCTTAAAAATACATTTTGAATATAGTTGATTTAAAATACATGGAATAATAATTTTATAATTATGCAAAATTCTTAGCAAAATTGCTGAAATGGTAAAAGGCAAAATTCACATTTGAAAATAATGAATTCAAAAAAGAATATTATAATCTTAAGACTAACTGCACAAATAATAGCAATGACTAATTAGTTAATATTAAGAAAAATGGAATAATAGATTTTATCTAGTTAAAATAAAAGAAAAAGAAAGTAAATAAAATGGGTTAAAGAGAAAATAGGAGAAACAAAAGGTTATATGGCGGATACAATTTCAAATACACCAGTCATCACATTAAATGTAAATGAATAAAACATTTTAGTTAAAAGATAAGAATTTACATATAAAAATTCTATTCTGCTTCCAAGATGTAAACCTTAAGTAATAACACATCAAATTTGAAAATAAAATGGTGAAAATAATATACAATGCAAATATTAAGCAAATATGTTGATGCAGATGCAACCCTGCAAATGTGAGACAAAGTAGACATAAAGATAAAAAGCAATGTCCTGGTGGTATATTTCATTATAATAAAGAGAGCAGTAAGCAGAAATGTTTCACAATGCTAAGTTAGTAACACACTATATAGCTTCAAAAATAAATAAAGCAAAACTGAACAGGAATAAAATGAAAAAAATAACTCACAATAAGGAAAGTTTTTAACATTGCTTTCCTGAGAGCTAGTAAAATAAGCCACCGAGAGAATATATATGTAGAACAAATTGAAAACCCAAAGAGAAACTTGATGTATATATAAACATTGCACCCAACAATAACAAAATACACTTTATATGTCAGTGAACATTTGTCACATTTGACTTTTAAATAAGGGCCAGCAATTTCATAGATTTAGAAATTAAGCAATGTACATCTAAAGAATCCATAGGTCAAAAGATAATGTGACAGAACTTAAGAAATACTTTTCTCTGAATGATGAAGATACAGCATATCACATCCTATTGGAAGCAGCTAAAGCAGTGCTTGCAGCTAAATGCATAGCCTTAAATGGCTATTCTAAATAAAAAGAAAGTCAAGTAATTTTTCAATAATCTAATATTTAATCTCAAAAATGTGGAAAACAAATAATTTTCAGTCAAGATGCACAAGAAAGTAAATAAAAATCAATGAAATAGAAAACAAATATACAATATCATAAAACAACAAAGGCAAAAATTGCTTCTTTGAAAACAGTAAAGAAATGATTAAGCCCCTAGCAAAATTGTTCAAACAGTAAAGAAATAAAAAATACCAAACTACTAATATCAGAAACTGAACAGAAGACATACTAAAGATCCTCAGTACAATTCAGAGATCACAAAAGTTATTAAATATCATACAGTGATGAATTTGTCAATTAATGTGAAATGACCAGTTTAATCATAAAACTTACCATTTTTTGCAAAAAAGATCCAGAATATATAAGCAGCCCTTTATATATTAAAATAACAGAATCTGTTATGTAAAAATTCCACCAATGAAAACTAGAAGTCCAGATGGGTTCATGAGTAACTCTTTTTCAATTAGGTAAGAAAAATATGAAACCACTGTGTAATATTAGGTCATTAAATATGAAATGTCTGATATAGAATCAAAAGTTTGGTTTATTATATCTCAAACAGGAAGCAGTACAATTAATCAAAGTATGTGTCTAAACTATTGACGCAGTTTTGCCATTTTAACAGTAGCTCGTTTATGCCAGCAGCGAAGAAGACTGGAGAGCCAGTGGCGATGAAACCGTGAAAGGCGTTTTCCACAGCTTGTTGAGAATTTGGTATTTTTCCTTGTAAGAAGTGGTACAAAGCCTGGAAAAAGTGGTAGTATGTTGGTGCAAGGTCTGGTGAATAGGGTGGATGACAGACAGTTTCCAAATTCAACTTCTGTAGTTTGAGCAGTGTTGTTTGTGTGACATGTGGTGGAAGATTATCTTGCAAGAGAATTGGCCTGTGTCTATTGACCCATCTTGGCTACTTAATCGTGAACATCCTCATCATTTCATCCATTTGGTTGTAGTAGACATCTGCCATAATCAACTGACCAGTTTTCATGAAGCTGTAGAGGATAATAATAGAGCGCTTTATAATCAGGCAATGTGCTGAAAAATTTACCTGTATCATTACATTTATTCATACATTGCATATATTCACAAAGTTGAATAAAATATCTTAATTTTAAAAATTCAGCATGAAAATTCATGTCATTACTTGAAATCAACTTTATAACATTTGTAACAGTTGAGTAAAGTGTCTTAAATTTATCATCATGGTTTTTTAAAGCTGGTTTCATACCCCTTTCAGACAGAAAAGAAAAAAATCAGTTATCCAAATGATTATTTAATGTAAATTCATAGTTCCCTTTCATTGTTTGGAATACTGATCCAGAATGCTGCAAAAAGAAGATGAACTTAATTGCAAGTATGTTTGTTTGAAGTATAATCATAAGAAGGATTGCTTCATCTATATTGTGACTCACAAGCAAAAAAAAAAAATGAAGAAAAATGAGTATAAATAAGAAGTGAAGGACACATATAACAAACTTCTCTGAAAATAGAAAAGTATGTTAATTTTTTTGTTGTTTTCTTAAAGAAAACACAAATAAGATCAAGAAATTATCATTTGAGCTAAACATAGAATACACAAAACACAATTTCTTTCACAAATACATTAGATGCTGGGAAGCAGAAATGCCAAACAGGTATGCAGGTAACAAATATGTGCATTACTATTGGGTGATAATGATGTGTCAATGTAGGTTTATCAATTCTAACAAATATACTTCTCTTGCGGGTCCTGTGGGGATGTGATAATGGGGGAGGCTATCATGTATGGGAGTATGAGATATCTCTGTACCTTGCTCTAGATAGCGCTGGGTACCTAATCTGCTTTAAAATAGAAAGTTTATTAAAAATGTGTATATTTTTTAAAAGCTGCCACAGATATTAAATTAGGAATCCAATAAAATTAAAGTTACTTATAATTAGGTTCATTTTAAAATTAAATTACTTCAGACTAGTAAAACTTATTTTCTACAACTGTACATAGAGAAAATGATGATAAACTTTCCAGTTAATTACTTGAATATCTTTCTCAGTTAAAATAGGTTTTAGAATAGTTGCACTATTCACCTTTTTCACTTTAAATGATTAAAGCTAGTGATACTAGAATATGTCCTTGTGTAATACCTAAATCATACCAAACTAAAACATTGTGTCTCACCACCTACTCTCCTTCCCCTACTCTGCCCCCTTTTCATTCATGGAGATGTATAGCTAGCTAGCTAGATACAGATATAGAAACACATAGTTTTTTATTATTCATATATATACATATACACTTTAATTATAGTTTTGTTTCCCTTTATGTATGTATATGTACATATAAAATCACGTATACATATTAGTCTGTGACATTTTTTGTTACCTATAAATCTGTGCCACTCTATATTTTATTTAATAGCTACATGATATTCCATAGCATGCATTAAAATTAAGCAAAATGGGAACCTTGTGCCTTTTCTTTCAATATTTTTGTCACATATACATTTTGTCACAATACTTTTATCACTTATGCTAAGAGTAGTTTTTGGTTGAAATTCATCTTGACATAAGTGGTTATTACTTTCACCCCTATACGCTCAATGGAAAATAACTATGCTTCTGAGGGTTTTTTTAGACACATATATTTAAGATCAATTTTCATTATTTCTTAATCTTCAATTTGCCCTTATTGTATTCAAACAAAATGATATAGTTTAAAACAATAATTCAAAAATATCTACTTTATATTCAGTACTGAAAAGTAGAAATCAGTGTATGTTTGATGATTTCCCTAGCACAAAGTTTATTTTTGTTGCATTAATTGCATTATTACAATTTATGCCCTAGATACAAAAAGTGTGACATTCAAGGTTAAATTAGGGCAATAAAAACAGAAAAAAATCAAACAATTATAGCTAAAATTAAAAGACAAAGTTAAATTACTTTATTAATTCTTTAAAACTTATACAATTTGATTTGTATTTTCAGATAAAGATATACTTCCATTGATTATTATAGATATAGCAATAAAATAGTTCCCTACATCTTAAGAACTAAATATATGCCTCATATTTTAAATTTGTTTTACTAAATTTAGTTTATAATTTTACTTATAATGTCATTCATTATTATTAGATTTAGAATATCAATTTCTAAATCACAGCAATATCACATCTTATTCAATTTCAATTTTGAGGGTTCTTAGTTTTTCTGTTAATTTTTTGAAATATTTAAAATTATTTTCCACACAAGATGATTGATGTATTTTTATAGAACATAATTATCAGCTATCATGCTGACATTATTATGTTTCAAATCTTCTTACAGAGATGTAAAAATACACTAAAATTCATAATCATTTGAACTGTTGAAATTTTGAGCCTGAGATATCAACACATGATTAATACTTTCTAACATATAAAATGTTTCTTATTCTTATTTTACTAAGGACACAAGATTCTGGTTTCTTCTGGTTGGTTTTTGAAGGAATTCTCTCCTCTCCCATTTTACTGACCAAGAATAAAGAGAACATATTATATGGGATTATATTTCAGAAAAATAAAAACTAAGCCTAATAGTAAGCTCATTAATATTCAGTAGGCTGATTTGACAATAAATCAATATCACATTTATCAATAAATAAATGTGATGTGACTGTGAAATTCTTAGTTTGCTCTAATGTAACACCCAATTTCCTCATTTTATACAGTCTTTTAAGGTTTGGCCCTGTAGGCATTTATTGATTAATTTCTGCCTAATTCAGAATGATTCAGATGTGTTTTTAAGCAGCTTATTACGTCATGGGAAGCACTAGGAAGAAATATTAGTTTGAAATGATGGAATGGCCATTGCAATAAACATCAAGAAAGTGGAATTGGACGTATTCCAGGTTCTGAAATCAAGAGAAAAATTGGTAGATTATGAAAGTATAATCAGAAACATGGACATCATGATTTTTGGTAACACAGATATAGTGAATGGAGATAGTTATACAGTTTTTTAGCCTTAGATATTTGTAGCTTTTATTTATCTATAAAATATTTATTTATCTTACTATAAAATACTTCAGTTTTCATGTTTTTGGCGTGCTTTCTTTGTAAAGCAATAATAAAGGATTATATAATAGATCTATTTTAATTTCTATAACATCTGCAACAGAAAAAGGAAACTATCAGTTACTTCGAATTTCCAAAAGATGGCTGATTGAGTCAAACTTCTATATGAAGATATCTCAAAATATTGTAGAAGAAACAGTAAATTTACCAACATCTAAGAGACACAAGTTAGCCATTCAATTCATTTTACTTAGGGTAAGAGTAGCCTATGTTCAAGTAGTTTATTTCCCAATTATACTAATTGTGTGATAATGTAGAATAACAAAGAACTACCCTTACAGATTTCAAGACAAAGTACTTCATACAGCAGCCTCCTAGGCAATATGCAATCTGAATAAAACTATTGAAGAGTTTTGCCTCCGCAAAAGTTATCACATCTCAGAAAAGGAAATTGTATGATTAGATTTACATCTCCATTGACCTGGATACCAGGGACACCAGATGTTCTCTCTGTGGGGGAAAAATTATTCCATCAGTAGCTCTAATTCTTATTTATTTCAGGACTAAGAAACATGAATAACACATCAGTATTAACCTTTTGCAATTGTTTTGTCAGATACTATCTGAATTTCTTCCTGGAAAAATATTTTTAATATATTAAGGTATCCTACGGAGTAACTCAGAGTTTTCCATAACTTTGGAGTAACTAAATAAACCAAACTTGAAGAGATAGCAAAGCTGCATTTCAGCAGCATGATAAATAATGAATAGGTTATTAAAACACTACTGATCACACCTCTTCATCTGGCTCCATAATACAAGAGCAAAGGGACACATAATGCTAATGAATTATAGGAAATTTAAAACTTCTAAAAGGAAATAGAGTGTATAAATGAGCACAGTATTATAAATCTGCAGAGCTTACAGCCATGTGGGAAATCACTGAGACAAGTTGTTTAGAGAGATTTAAAGGAGACTTGCAAGTTCCTGTGAGCAGCTAGAGTAAATCAGCAATTTGATCAATGGTATCACAAAAAGTAACCCCAGTCTTCAAGCTTCAGTTCATCGCCTGATCACTGGAAGAGGGAAAAGGGAAGGTTATCCCCTAGTCAATTGCAAATGAAAAGAATTAAAAGTAAGAAGACAATGAATTGTTGAAAGCTTCATATTTAATTCAAAACTGAATTTATTGATTTTTTCCAGTAAGTTCTTTAAAATCTCTAATCTACTCTTCATGGGACCCATGAGAGATATTACTTTGGCATAAAGGTATTTCTGCAATTTGCTTTAATCCCTTATTTAAGTTCAAAATACAAAATAAAATACAGCATATGTAAACATCTAAAATAGCATAGTAACAAATACTTTAAATGGCAAAGGATTGATCAAAGAAATTCAGTCTCATCAAGTTTTAGTTTTTGCTTTAAAGTTTAATCAACAGAAAGTATGGATTCAAAGACATTTAATTGCCAGGAGCTTTTTGAAAATGAGTCTCAATTACAAATGGCAACAAACTTTTCATATGTGAATAAAATTAAATGCGTTTTTAGCAGGAAGAGCAGGAAGATAAAACAACATGATTATCTTTGCAATGTTTGAGAAAATAGTGACAGAATTTATGAGTAAGATATATTTAAATTTTATAAACAACGAATAAGCAGCCATATAATATTAAATCATTATCCGTTTTCATTATTTATCTTAATTAAATAAGATAACAGAATATTTCTTTAATATACAATAAATCTATGCAAATATGATTGCATACTTATGAAATATAATATAGACTCAAAGACAATAAAATGTATTCAAATTTTTTGTTCAGAATGTTTTACAATGTTCCATATTTTTTTCATCAAATGTGAACTATTTTTCTTTAGTATGGAGCATTCTTTTCCATATAAATCCTTACTAAATGGAAGACTAAAATTGTGAAAGTTGTGAAATGTCTAAGCAAAAATTTCAAAATAAAAAGGTGTATATTTGCTTTCCTAAATGTCATATAAATATTTTATAACTTTAAATACACTAAAATGAGAGACTTCATCAAGGTAATGAGTTTATGTAATAGATTAACAATTAATTACCTGTGATCTTTGGTTTTACTTTTAAGTTAAAAAACATATTCCACTTAGAATAAAAGATGAACAATACATTAGGATAAATTATGTGTTTTCCATTAATCTCAGAGCTTTTTTTGTGTGTGTGAGACAGGTTCTCACTTTGTTGCCTATCTTGGAGTGCAGTGACATGATCACAGCTCACTGCAGCCTCCAGCTCCCAGACTCAAGTTATCCTCCTCGATCATCCTTCTGAGTAGCTAAAACTATAGACACTTATATAGGCACATACCACCATGCCCAGCTAATTTTTCAATTTTTTGTAAAGGTAGGGTCTCGCTGTGTTGCCCAAGCTGGTCTTAAACTCCTGGGCTCAAGCAGTCCTCCAGCCTCTAGCTCCCAAAGTGCTAGGATTATAGGCTTGAGGCACCATGCCCAGCCAAAATTTTTTGATAATTATTTATGCATTTTTAGTTTTCATAACTGCTAATCATACTCTTAGATGTTGAAAATTTATGACTTGGGATCTTTATGAAATGAATGTTACCTAGCTTCCAAAAATATTATCTTCTTCCCATAAGAAGTGTGTACATGTATGTGTTTAACTGAAGAGGATTGCACACTTACATTCCTAGTTCACAGAAGTATCCATTTCTCCCACACTTTTTGTGATAACAATTTGATCTCTGCTATGTCTGATATATGAAGACATTCAAGAAATGCTAGATGTAAACACATATTTACTTAAAAATGACAATATAAAAAACGTAACTTGAAAAAAAAAGTCAAAAAATGTTAGCCATCAGTTCACGGACATTATACCACTTGTAATGAAATAAACAATAATCTTTCACGTTCTCCTTCCCGCTTAAATATTATATTTCCTCAGATTTTAGAATCAAAGTGCTGTCTCCAACCAATGTCGTCTCCTCTTGGGACTGAGGCAATAATGAGCCAGAAATTTCACCTGTGACTCCAAAACCTGTTAAGGGGTGAAGCTAAACAATAAGACTTACCGTATACAGTTTTGTTTTAAGTGATAATATAAAGAAATAAACTTGCAATGATGTAATTATTTTTGTAAAATATTTCAAGATTTTTTGCTTACCTGAACAGCTGAAGATCAGATTTAAATTTTCAATACTTAAAGTTCTATTTTTAAAATCATTTGTCCTTTATCATGAAGACCTCTTTTTTATTTATTTTTAAATTTTTAATAAGTTTTTAAAACTAATTAAATAAAAGCTCAACTTCCAGGAAAGGTATTGCTAAAGTTAGTGAGTGCTAAATCCTATCTTAGTAAAATTCTTAATTTATCTTGGTGTTCAATATATAATATTTTATTTTCAGTTCCTCTATTGACATTTTTTTCATATTTAAAAATTGTGCAACGAAGTGTCATTATAAACATCTCTTTGTACATACATATAAGATTTTCTCAAGAATAAACTCTCGAAAGTGTCATATCTGGGTTAAAGTGCCCGATCATGTTCAATTTTATAAGTCATAGACAAATTGCTCTTCATAGTTACACTTTAACTCACTAATTCTCTAAAAGTTTTAAGTTTTATGAATTACTTTTTCACCACACGTCATGGTATGTGGACGATATAGATGAAGAAATTCTGGCAATGAAGATAGTTTGACAGTAATTTGTAAAGAAATTTGTTCCTCTTCTCCAATTTATTTGTTCAGTCTTGTATTTATATCTGTATGAACTCACGGATATTTATTGTATGCTTTGGGTTATAAAACAATACTACATCGTTTATTTTGTAACTGAATTTATCCACTTGTGGCCCTTGGGGAGCTCTTTCAGACTGGCTGCTGTGTTCTTTTACATGTCCCCATCCTTGTGTGTTTTTAGCACATTTTTGTGGTAAGGTGCTTCAGGCTTATCTTGCGTTTTCCCTTTCCTTGGGCTAAAATCAATCATTTCCCCAAGGAACCCTTGTCTCTTTTCTTGGATAATGATATTTAGAAACCACAACCTTGATGGTGGGTTAGTTTACAGATCCCGACGTGTCATAGTCCGGCCCTTCTCTGTGGACAGAGCAAGGTAATACAAGAATGCATATTAACCTATGCATATGCACATATTTATAATTGTTTCAATATCTAATCATCTGAATACATATTAGGGTAAACATAAGTTCATATTGCTGTCTCTGACACTAATCCTGCCATAGTCTTTTAATTCCTTTCTCTGTTGATTTACTTATTAAGCTTATGCATTCATTGGCACTGAAGGAAGCACATACTGAAAAGCAATTGCACACAGAATTTATGGATATTTATGTGCTTAATATCTAATATATAGCAATATTTTAATCCATTATATCTACTAATTCCAATTTTGTTATAATAAAACTGGAGATTAAAGAAAGTAGATAATTTACACATATTAAACATCTGTTCAGTGGAAAAGCCAAAAATAGCACAAGAATTAGGACAGATAACGTGAAATGTCTTAATAGTACTTTTTTTACATTTTCTCAATTTGGGGGAAAACACATACCACATCAGTTTTATTCAATAGTGTGTGCATGTGGTGACAATGAAGATGTAAGAATAGGAAGGAGAAGTGGGAAGTTGAGATTGACATAAAGGATTATGTTCCTTAAAACAATAAATACGAATAAAAGCTGCACTAAATATATATTAATCCCTAACTATCTATATAAGTTAATATATTAAGTTTAAATATTTCTAAGAAGCATCAATGCCTTAGGAATGATTTATGGTAATAAGATACTGACAGTATTTGAAGTTGCTTATGTATATGCTAGCTAACATTAACATTAATAAATTGCTTCTGTCTGGAATTCCTTTTGAGGCCATTTTGAATTTGATAATTCCCTATCCTCTAATATGCAAGTCATATTTAAATAAAAAAGGAGGAAGAAACCTGTGTCTCTTACTCCACTGTGTCTGTTACCCCTGGGTATTCAGTATGTTCACAGATTTCTAGCTGTAATTGCCATTGTATAACCAGGGTATGCCAAATTCTACACAATTCAAAATAGAGATCTCAATGCTCTACCAAGAAAGGTAACCAACCTTAATAAATCCTATTTATTTGTATGGATCATTATTTTGGAATTCACAGGCAGAACACCTTAAAGTCTCCCCTGATATATCCAAGCTGCTAGTCACCAACACATCTTTTGTGGTTTTAATGACGATCCATTGTGAGCCCTGAGAGAACATAAACTTGACAATGTCGTATCAAATCCTCTTGCACTTGGGAAAATATCTCTTAATTCTTCCCTAATACTTGCCATATCTGTGGTATTGAGACTCCTAGAAAATATGAATAGTGCTTCATGCAACTTCCATGTGTTTGTTTTAAAAAATAATCAGCAATACAAGCTCCCCCCCAAAAAAAGACATAAAATCTAATCCTTTTCTTCTATGATTCTTGGTTGGTTGAAGCAAAAAGCCATCATATATGAGTAAGTCTTGAAAGTATATTCAGTGCTATGATCCAATTGCATAATTATTAAGTAATAAGGGATTCCAAAAATAGTAATTTAGAGTTTTCTAGCAAAGTTAAAGGGATAAAACCTTATTTTACGAAACTCAGAATACTGAAATTGAGTGTAATAGACTCCATTTTATATTCTTTTAATCCTTTATGCTTTTTTATATATTGAAATTTTGTAGTTGCCTCACATATTCCAACTACATGCATTTTGTCTCTGCTTAGTTTCTTAGATATCTCAAATTCCCTTTTTATTTCAGAAATATTCCAGACATAGAAGGTAGTATATAAAAGTTATTTTTCATTATCTAACGAAAATAATTTGAGTTGGATAACTCTTGCAAATTCTATCATGGGATTCCTTCAAATATTAATGCATTTTATACTTCATTAAAATAGGCACATTTGTTAATGTCACCATCAGTCTTATCAGAAAAACCTTTGAGTATTGAGAAGCTGTTGAGCTCATGGCAAGAGATACAAGTTTTCCAAAATGTTATTTTTTGCTTGAAAGTGCAAATTTTATTATTGGCAACAAATACTGTTAGTTGTTTTCTTTGAAGTGACTGGCTTATTTCATTCATGCTCAAGAAAATATTTGTCACATACCCAAGTCTGAATATTTACAATTTGTCTGTCAGTTGTACGTTCCAGTAAAAATACTGTTCTATGAAAAAAAGAGGTTACTTAAACTCTCAACGCAAAATAATTGCAAATGTGCTTTTAGACAACCATCTTATGTCGATATACATTAGAAAGGCTTTATACATATTTTTGGTTTCATTATAACTATATATAATATTTTAAAAAGTGAAGTTAAGCTCAGCTTTCATAAAATCAGTACATTTTACTGATTCCTGAAAGGACAATCTCCAGTAAAACTTTTTTGCTCCTGTGAATATGTGGGGTGAAAAATAACATGACTGTTTGAATAGGACAATGCCACCGTCTTGATTTATGCTAAGGCAACAGAGATAATAACCATCTGTGCAAATAACAATACAATTGATCCTTTTACACTCTGAGATTTAAATTGATTATTCAACTCTGAATATTTTGTCACAACTTGTGTTCCTTTCTGAGTATTTCCATAAAAGATTTTCTCTAATGATTAGGTGACTCTGATACCAATAACAAAAAAGAAAACAAGTCCATCTATTATTTATAAATTCAGCCACTTGTAAGGCATAAGTACAATTTCGCAGATAAGTTATAGTATCAAACTTTACACATGCCACTAAATATTTAATTTGACAATTTACCTTATTGTTGGAAAAGAGCAGTTTTGTGCTTTCTATTACTGAGTTCTCATCAAGCAGGCATTCAGCAATCAACTGTGTAAAGATTTAATAATCATCCAGCTATTTAGTGCATTTATCCAACCAAGGAAATACAATATGAGAGTTTACCCAGTTAAGATCATTCAGTGGCTTTTTCATCTTTAGCTTGAAAAATTATAAAATAAAAATTAATATTCCTAAGTAGCTCACCAAGTCTACACTTAAAATATTTAATTCAGTTTTCTCTAAAAGCTAAGCAATTGGTTTCAAAATGGTACTACAACTGAAATGGCTGCATAAGCTTATTTGAAATCTTTTTGTTGCATAAGACACAAAAATTGAAATTGTTAACATCTATAAAACCAATGATGATAGCATTTGTTTATGTATGTTCACTGCTTATACTATTTCTCCATTTTCTTTGGAGTGGATTTCTCTCTTTCATGGGTCAAAAATCTGTTTCACATTTTTTCAACATCTTTAGACATAAATATTAATAACAGACCTGTGAACTAAAAAGGCAAGTCTTTTAGCTCCACCTTTTAAATCCATAACTCATTCTGAAATATTAGAAAAATACACAACAAATTTTTATAATAAACTAATAACTTCTAAGATTTATTAAACAAAAGTGAGAATACAGAGATTATAACAGATATAACTTAAAGATAGCTAGTAAGAACACCATATAAGTACCCTAGGAAATAGATTTAATATTGGGACATGTACATATTTACACCCTATGTCTACTAACTTAAACATGTCTAGAAAACCAATACAGAATTATACTCTCCATTCTTCACAAGAGCACCAATATCATTACACAGCATGTAGCTTCTGGAAAACAAAAACAAAAACTTCATTGTATCCTCATGAGAGAATGAGAGTGAAAAAGGCAAATAATGATTTTGTTTATTATTATTATTAAATATTATTATTCGATAATATTATTATGAAAGCAGATTAATCTTGCCAACTCCCAGATAGGGTCACATATTCCTCTTTTAGTGCTCCTGGGCTAAAATTAAAATATAGAAATTCATTAAATAGACAAGGATTATATTGTTTTGTAATATTTAATATATATTTTCAGTTGTCCTTGTGTATGTGTGCACCTAGCCATGATGTGAAATGTATTTTTTACTGTCAGTTGCAATGAAACCAGTTCTGATAAAGAGATTGAAAACTCTGATGCCAAGAAAACAGGGAATAATGAAGAGAATGAATTTGGGCCGTGGTTGTTAGGGTCATGCAGGAGAGTAGGCCTGATGGGCACACATTTTTCCATTTTTCAGAATTGAACTTTCTACAGAAGACATTTTCCTATAAAAAGCTTGGCAACTAATAGCTTTTAAAAAAATTCCCTCCCGCCTCCCCAGCAATACATCATCATTCTGGATTTCTTTCTGTTGCATGGTAGTTTTCTAAAAATCTTTCTTTAAAAAAAGTAAAAAAAATCTCATCTGACCCTCATGCTCCTGACTCTACTTGTCTTTAGTAAAATCCTTGATTAAATATTATGTTTTCTGATTCTCTCCTCCCATTTCCACTTACTCTTCAAACTGTTCCAATTTGGCTTCCTGTCCTGAAACATATTTAAACTGTTTTGTAAAGATGACCAACAAATTCCAATGTTTAAAAATCCATTAGTAACTTCTAGTTTTACTACATTGTCCTGAAATATTATGTCGTTGACCAATTTCTTATTGCAATAATGTTTTCTTGCTTGTTTGCCATTATACTAAAGTATCCAGATACTCTTTTAATCAGACATGCCATTTCTTAGTCTCCTTTGCTTGCTCCTCTCTCTAAATGTCATAGTTTCCCAGTTGTGGGTCTTACAAAATTAGCAATTCCTTGTCTTTTTAGCATGGTCCTCAGTGTAATCATTTTAATCTCAAGAAGAAAATCAAGAACAATAAAAAATAATTAAAGTAATTGACTATTACCTTATCTCCTATTATATAAAGTTCCAAATACTACCCACTCTGGTTTTGGAGTTAAACAAGGTAGAATTATTCAATAAAAAGTTCTGGACCTACAACCTGATAAGACTCACTAAGCACTGGTAACTAGTTACTTTTGTCATTATAATTATAGATTTAGAACAGAGAACTTTCTCCCACAACCTACCTCCAAATTTTGTAGGCAACAAAGCTATAGTTTTTTTCCTTGGGGCATAATTTGTGGAGTCAGGTTAACAACTCTGTATAATTTTGTTTTACCTTCCTTCGAATAAAAGGAATATGTTTTCTCCCACTTCGCTTGTAGGGACATATATGCCAAGAGAATAAGCGGGCAGGAGGTCTAAACAAAGGCTATTGAATCAGAGAATTTCAAATACTGCATATAAACTAACCTCATTGCATATTTTGGCAGATTAATGCTGGCTGCAGAAACTTTAACACTTCTCCTATGCAAAGGCAGGGCTGGTTCTTTTTTCCACCTGAATCCGAACCAGCCTGTAACTTCTTGAGTCAGTAGAGTACGGAGAACATAACAGTATGCCAGTACTGGGTCCAGTGTCTTTAGCTTTTTGGCACTCTTGAGGAACCCTGAACTTCCATGTATTAAACCTAATCATACCACTGATGATGGTGTGAGAGACCTGAGGATACATGGAGATGGAAGTGGACAAATGGTTCCTTTCTTCTAACCATTAAGTCAACAGATTAAAAATCTGTCAACTGGATACCACCAGGTGAAAGTATCATTTGAAAACATCATTGTTACTTGGAGCAGAGAAATCCATTAGCCAAGTCTTGTCTGAATCTCTGAGTCCAGAAATATGAAGTATAATTATACTTTTGTTGTTTAAACCATTAAGTTTTGAGGTCATTTGTTCGGCAGCAATAGATAGCCAGAACAAAATTTGGAAATTGAGAGTAATGTGCCACCACAACAAAAGCCAAAAGCCAAAACATATGGCCTTGGTTTTGAAACTAGGTAATGGTTGTAATCTGAAAGGACCTTAAAGAGACTTGAATAAAAGCTAAAAGGGGCCTTAGAAGACTGCCCATGAGAACGTCAATGGCAGAAAGATAAACATTATTGGAGACTGGAGAAAAATGGACCTTTGTTATGTAACAGCAGAAAGTTTTGCAATATTTTCACATGCCATACAACAGGCAAACTAGCCAAGTATTTAATGAATTTGTATATCTGGTTGTGGAGTCTTCAACACAAAATGCAAAAATAGCTTTTTTAAAGCTGAATATGATCAAATAAAGGAGATAAATAAACAAAAGAAGGAAATAACCTAACAGAATTTAGAGGAAATATAAAGCAGTCAGAATATTCCCATTAATATAAGCATACCCATGCACACACACACTCTAAAAAAAAAAAAAAAAAAAACAGAACAAATGTGTTTTCTCATCCCAAGCTCTTCTAGCAAAGGATTATTATTAATATTTATCAAAATAAAAAATGGCCACCAATCAAATATTAAGATCAGAGGCAAGTATGTAGCATGTTGAACCTTAAGTTGAACCTTAAGATCATGGTTTTTTTCAGCTACTTTAAGACCTTTTCAAATGCTAAAAGGTATGTCTTATAAACCTTGCTCTTTTAAATTATAGGATTTCTAAGAATCCTAAGGACTGTGTGTCCTAGCAGTCTCATATTCCACCAACATAACAAAAAGCACATCTCAAAAAGGCAGACTATGAGTGTGTCCAATGAAGTAAACTCCAGTGAAATTCATAGGAAACCCACAAAGTTTTGATATCAAGTTAGGAAATTTTTTAAAAATAGCTTTGGACCCCTCAACATGCAATGAGAATGAAGTAGACAGAAAATCCTACTTGTTTACAAATTCAGGCCATTTCTTATATAAAAGAAAGGATATCTTAGAGGGTGGTGCCAAGAACACAAAGTGAAGACAGTATTCAAGGAGAACAATGGCCTGGGAGCCACTACTTGTGAGCAGAATCAGGCCCTAATTAAGGAATATTCTCTGTTTCCAGATTGGGGACCTTCAAATATTTCTCCAGTGGATCTCAAGATGTTTTTAGATCAGTGACCACCTGATCTTTCCTTTACGTTTTCTGAACAGAAGTCACTATTGAGCTTTCTCTTTCTCTTTCATTGTATTTTGGGTTGTAGAAGCCACATGACTTTTCTTTTTAATTCATAGATCTAGGGATCAAGAGGAGACACACACAAGAAGCTTCCACTGAACTTGATCTTGATTTAAATCATGAGATCCTGAACTTCAAACTTGTTGCCATAATTTAGATTTTTTTTTGGTATATCTGAATTGGGTTTAACATAAATTGAACGTGGGAGTAATGTAAATAATTTGTGGCCAACAAGTGGACTCTAGAAGATTGCAAAATGTTTCCATAGTCTTCACAAATAACATGTCCTCTTCTATGTCATGTGACTTTGTTATCTTCTCCCCTAAAGAAACAGATTCTATGTCTCCATTCCTGAAATCTGGGTTTGGTCATGTATTTTGTTTAGCCAATAAGACAATATCAAGCACACTGCAAACAGAGACTCAATAAAGCCATTTATCAATGAGATTTGACCTCTTTTATATAACTGAAACCAGAGGCCACCGCTGTCACCAAGTCTCTGGCAAACTTGCTGGAAGATAAGTGAACACACAAAGGGAAGTGAGATGCTATGCCAATATAGGTTAATCTACAGTACATGAGTAAAGTTAACCTAGATCATCTACCCACCATCAGATTTCCAAAATAATACACTCAAACTGAGATGGTCAGAGCCATCCCAGGCTGGAAGGACTGTGACCAGTGACAGCTTTTTAAACTGCTGAGTTTCGGAGTGGCGTGTTATGCAGCAAAACTTACTGATACAACCATTTTAGCCTACATCCTAACTATTACAGAAAAGTGATATCGTAAAGTAGGGGGTTGTCATAAAAATTACCTACATTGATAACAGTCTTAGAGAGTAAGGATAACAATAGAGCAGGTTAGAAAGATAAAGACGCATGCTGCTGTTCCATGACAACACATCAGTAAAACTGCTATCTGAAATTTTTCAGAATTAGACTACATGAAAACACAGCCTATAATTTTGGCATAGTTGGTTTCAAACTGTATTGTTTTTAAGATGTATGTGTTTCAATAATTATTCAAACCTTGTTCCAAAAAAATCTGGATGATCATCTATAAACGTTTTACTAGGGGGAAGGCATTTGATGTTCCCATTCTCTTTTCTCTTTTTTTATTTAAAGGAAACTCTATATCCAATATCTTGTTGGTAATGAAACAATTATTTCTAATATAGCATAGTAAAAAATGAAGTAGAATTAATCTTTTTTTTTTTTTCTTTTTTAGACACAGGTTTCATTTTGTTACCCAGGCTGGAGTGCAGTGATGTGATCACTGCTCACTGTAACCTGAAACTTGTGAGCTCAAGCCATCCTATCTCCTTAGCCACTGGAGTAACTGGGACTACAGGAATGTACTACCATGCCCAGGTAATGTTTTTAAAAAAATTTTACAGAGATGAGTTTTTGCTACATTGCCCAGGCTAGTCCTGAACTCCTGGCTTCAAGTGATCCTCTCTCCTGGGCCTCCTAAATGCTGGGATTACAAGCTTGAGCCACCACACCTGGCCAGTAGAGTTAACTTTCGCTGGAGCTCAAAAGATATGTGTTGGTGCTTAAAAAGATATTCTTGTTTCTTTGGGTAGATTCCCAGTAATGAGATTGCTGAGTCAAATGGTAGCTCTACTTGTAGTTTGTGTAGAAGCTTTTTAATTTGATTAGGTCCCATTTGTTTATTTTTGCTGTTGCTGTGATTGCCTTTGGGGTCTTCTTCATAAATTCTTTCCCTAGGCCAATGTCTATAAGAGTTTTTCCAACATTTTCTTCTAGACTTCTTATAGTTTCATATCTTAGGTTTAAGTCTATTATCTACTGCGAGTTGATTTTTGTGAGAGGTGATAGGTGCAGATCCTGTTTCGGTCTTCTGCATGTGGCTATCCAGTTTTCCCAGCACCATTTATTGAATTAGGATTCTTTTCCCCAGTGTATGTTTTTGGCAATATACTCAAATAAAAAAATTGAAAATTAAAAATAGAAGTTCTTTACACTGAACACTAGTGAGCCCACACTTGCTATTCAAATACGCATATGATAATAAAGAATGCTAGTAAAGGAAATTGTAAAAGAGAGCAGAAATCTATATCTCTTCTTTATTCTCTTAAAGTATTTAAAAATAATGATATGAAATAATATGTCTATAATTGTATTATTAAGTCTATAACATATGGAATTATATTTGAAAATAACGCAAAGGAGGGTGATATCAAAACTGTACTAAAATAAGAAAATGATGCCACATGAATTCATACAAATGAAGAAAACCATGAAAGGTAAATAGGAAGGTGAATATTATTTGACAAGATGTGCATGTTTCCTAAGTCATTTGGTCTCAAAAGAAAAATATGTAATTTCAATAAAGTATTGGGCACTGTGTTTGGCACTGTGGATAAGATATTAAGACTAAACTGATATCACACATAAATGAATAAACAGTAACTAAATAATATGATATTGCTTTAATAAAGGTATGTCCAGAGCACATAGCAGGAGGCTATGTGGCAGGAGGGACTGTTTTTATACTTGTTCCTTTTCTCAGGTAACCATGAAATGATGATTAACTCTATTTTCAGTTACTCAAATCAGTGATGAATAAAAAGAATGAATTTTCTAGGTCATAGATTTGTTTAATGACAAAGCATGTTCTCTCTAATATTACATGTTTATTCCAAAAGAACTCTCATCAACACAACAGTCCTTTCTGGTTTTTTTCTTTGTAAAAATAGATGAGAGGCTTTATGTTGTTTGAATTTGCACTATTGTTTGGAGCATTCAGCAAACTGAGTCAATTAACTTCAGTCTTTTTACCAGTCTCATGCCATACTCTTCTGCCCCAACCACCACCTCAAAGCGAAATTTTATATAAGCCCAGACCACTGCCAGAAAGACAAGACTAAAATCCTCATGGAGGACTAGCATAGTCAACTTGAATCGGAAGAAACTGAGATATGTAATGGAGAGTAGAAGTCTTTCTTGTTATCAGGGAACATATTCAACCATATTCAACATATTCAACATATGGCATACCCTGTTGAATCTTACTGATTCAGTTGGCTCAAGGTGGCATGAAATGACCCTCTAAGTTTTGATGCTGCATTTCATTGTCAACCTTTTTTTATGCTTATTCATTCAATATTTATTAAGCAACTACCGTA
Organism: Propithecus perrieri; assembly: GCA_963574695.1. Classification (NCBI taxonomy): domain Eukaryota; kingdom Metazoa; phylum Chordata; class Mammalia; order Primates; family Indriidae; genus Propithecus; species Propithecus perrieri. The sequence goes on from CAUYRB010016722.1 coordinate 51,181, forward strand.
TGTGAAGTAATGTACACAACACTAGCAATGCAATACATATTTATTTAATGTCAGAAAAAGTATTCTTGTTTGATATAAGCTTGGTGGAAGCCAGTCTCTAAGATGCCCCCAGTAATTCCCACCTCCTATTACTTATGACCTCCTGTGATCTCCTTGAATAGAATAGGTATGTATTATCATTAGGATGTTACAGAGATGGTATGTAATTTCTGAGGCTAGATCATAAAGATATTTTGACTTTGGCTTATGTCTCTTGGAGCATTAGTCTTAGGGGAGTCATCTCTATGTCATGAGAAGACTTAAGTAGTCCTGGTCAAAGATAGAGGCCTCCTGCTACCGACAAGCAGGACTTGTGAAGAAGCCACTTTGGAATTAGATCCTCCAGCCCTCATCAAATCTTCAGATGCCTGTAGCTCTGGCTAACATTTTAACTGAAATCTCATGAGAGACCATGAGCCAGAACTGCTCAACTAAGTGGTCCCCAAATTTCTGGTCTGCCCATACTGTGAAAAAAAATCTGCCTTTTCTACCTAGGCTGAAAAAAATTCTGCCTAAAATGCCTAGTCACTTTCACTATATTTTAATGCAATTACTACTGCAGCAATAAATAATAAATATAAACCATAAACAAACTTTTCATGTTTTAAATTTTACTTGAAGGCTGAATTGCTTTTTCTTTAAAAACTCTGTCTTTGGACACAACACTTGGATTTGCCACTTTGTCAACTTGGACAAATTGTTTATTTATTTATTTTTTTTATTTCGGCACATTACAGGGGTACAAATGTTTAGGTTACATATATTGCCTTTGCCCCACCCTACTCAGAGCTTCAAGCGTGTCCATCCCCCAGACAGTGCACACTGCACCCATTAGGTGTGAATACATACATCCCCTCCACTCTCTCCCACCTGCCCAGCACCTGATGAATGTTACTACTATGTGTGCACTTAAGTGTTGATCAGTTAATACCAATTTGATGGTGAGTACATGTGGTGCTTGTTTTTCCATTCTTGGTATACTTCACTTAGTAGAATGGGCTCCAGCTCTATCCAGGATAATACAAGAGGTGCTAGATCACAATTGCAAAGATGTGGAAACAAACCAAGTGCCCATCAATACATGAGTGGTTCAATAAAATGTCGTATATGTATAGCATGGAGCTCTAGTCAGCCACAAAAAACAAGTTGTTTATTTTCACATGCCTCATTTCTCTGTTTTGTGAAATGGAATAACAATAATTACACTATTGAGGCTTATGAAATTTAAATTAAATAATATACATAAAGAGGTTAGAAATGTACTTGTCACATAGTAAACACCCAACTTCTATCAAAAGTAATATTTGTGGAAGGGTTAATGGTTTAAGTTTGAGTATAAAACCAATCACACTTGTCTAGATTCTAATATTAAAGGCTTTGTTTTTCAAAATATAATACTTGAATAAAACTGTTACTATTTTTTCTCATGCAGTATTTCTCAAAGTTGCTTTCACTTCTACTTTTTTTGTTTCACAGTATCATTATGCATTTTGTATTTCTGCTATAAACAAACCAGGCTTTATAAAGATAGGTAGTGTTAGTTTCTAATAAATGAAATAGTCATACTAAGGCGGCACTGTGTGGAAGATATATATCACTTCGAGGTCTGGATACAGAGTAGAGACTTCCATTAATATTAAGTATTCACTTCGCCAATTTTAGACTCACATCATTTATCTGAGCTTCACACTCCTTGGGAGACATATCAAATTGTAATTCTTGCCCCTTTGAGGTTTACTACATCAAATAACTTATTTCCTATGGTGCTATTCATTTTACTCTCATGAATAAAACATTCTTTCACTTATTGTATATTTTATTGTTTTTGAGACTAAATCCTAGGACTAGCATCAGTATTGTCTTTCCTCGGTTTGGACATTTTATTGTTTCTTTTTGCTACCATATGTTGTGAATACTTATGTATTACATGCTATGAATATTAGAAGCCATTCCTTTTATAACTTATGTCTGTTTTCTATGCCCCAAATGACTAATTCTTCCCTAAATAATGCTTTTTTTTCAGGCACTGCTATGTCTCATACATATAATAAAAAAAAAAAGTCATGCTCCTAAAGAATAGAAGGATAAAATTCACTAGCTTAACTGTATTTTGAATTTTTGAAATTTTTTACTTAAATCATTTAGGTTAATCATTGACTCTTCTTCATGAAAACAAATATAAAAAATAATTACTTAATGTGACTAATGATGTAATAATAATTAGAGATGCTGACTTCTAAGTTGAGCTATTCTTTATTAATTCAGCATAAATTATCAAGTTTCAATTTTTGGAAGATAACATCAATGAGATTTTTAACTGTATTTATTATGTCAATTAATCTAATAAACTAAGGAGTCCATTTTGAATTTATTATATAGGAGGAAAAGGAAAGGCTACCATGCCATCACCATTTTTGGTTTTGGCTTGGCTGTCACCAACATGAAGAACACACTTCCATTGAGTATTTTTGTGCAGAACAGGAACCTACACATACAGCATTCTGTGGTCTAGGTCTAAGTTGAAAACACACAGGAAAAAACAGCCATTTAGGTGACATTTGAATGTTGTTACTGCCAAAGTGAGTTAGTTTGCAAAAATTAATATCAATGTTTCGTAGCATCAGTTTGAAATTATTTGCTGCATGCCTACTGTGTTTCATATACAACACAGAGCTATAGATGCCATTATTATTTGCTGTACTTTTTTAAATTCTCAAAAGAGAGAATAAGAAAAAAAAAAAGGCCTACTCTGCATTCCCCACCCCACCTCGCCGCCATTCCTATCTCTGCTTGACAAAAACAGAGCCTGTGGTTGTGGGAAAAAAAATCCTAGTCATATCCTACAGACACTTGATAGGAGGAGCATTATATAGTCATAAAATTTTATATAAGTATGTATGTGTATTATGTGTGTAATATATTATATACACACACAGACATAAATACATCAAAACACACACACTCCTACCTGATTGCTTCTTACTCTACAACTCTACACAGGTTCTGGAAAATGTCCGGAGGAATTGACTCCATTCTCTATATAAACAGTTGCTATTTCTCCCTAAATGATTTGAGACATTTGAATAGAAAAAAAAAAAACTGATTTCTTTTTGCAAATCGGAGGACAACAAGAATAAATTGGTCTAGAAAGTTTTTAAGCATGTGTAACCAACCTGGAGTAATATTTCCCAGAATGTTTTTTTTTTGTTTTTTTTGAATTCTGCTTGAATACTTTCTTATTGCCATTATTATTGTGCTAGCAAAAATGTCAAGGCATAAGTCATACTACCTGTGCTCAAGCTGAAAATGGAAAATAAGTTTTGTGCACATGTTATGTACTTAATTATAAACATTTAATAAAGTAGAATCAAACAGGGTAGTTTAAGCCTAAGGAAGAAAGGGTGAAAAAGGGAATGGAGGGAGGGATGGAAGGAGAAACAGAGGAAGTAAGGAAAGAAGGAAGGAGAAAGAGAAGGAAGGAAAGAAGGAAGGAAGCAAGGAAGGAAGGAAGAAAGGAAGGAAAGAAGGAAGGAAGAAAGCTAGTACTTTATTTTCTTTCAAAACCAAGAAATTACACAAAAGGAAATATTTTTGCCTATCTTCTGCTTTCTGCCTGAGGAAGACGAGGACCAATAAAGACCTCTGAGTCCAGAAACTTTGCCAATGACTAGGATGTAGTGAATATGAAGAAAGAGGATTTGCAGCCAGATTTGCTTTTGAATCTATATTCTATCACTTACTCTGTGGTGATAACTATATGTTAGTCAACATATTTAAACCCTCTGAGTCTTTAAAATAAGAATAATGAAAATTACTTTCCAGCATTTTTGAGGGATAATTAAATGAAGTGGTATATCTAATATTCCTGACCTGAAAAAGTTTTTTAAAATGATAGATGCATTTTGAGGCAGTGAACTACTATGGTGGTAGACCAGAATTATGGGCTGACTTTCCACTGTGTACCATCAGAATTTCTCAAGTGTTTAAATCAAATTCCATGAGATAATATTAATAGTTAAAACTTATATGTTTGAATTTATGTGTGTATATGCATGTGTGTGCATATAGAGGGTGTCCCAAAAGTCGCTATACATAGGGAAAATGGGAAATTGTAGCTAAATGTACCTTTATGTATAAAATATGCATTACAAAATTTTCCCTTTGTTGTCTCCATACAAATCAAGATAGGTGATATCTCAATGTGGTTTTGATTTGCATTTCCCTGATGATTGATGACTCTGAGCGTTTTTTCATATGTTTAGTTGCCATTAGTCTATCTCCTTTTGAAAAGCTTCTGTTCATATTTTTGCCCACTTTTTAACGGGGTTGTTTGTTCTTTTCTTGCTGATCTGCTTCAGTTCTTTGTAGATTCTGGTTATTAGCCCTTTATTGGATATAGTATGTGAATATTTTCTTCCATTCTGTCAGTTGTCTATTTGCTCTGTTGATTATTTCCTTAGCTGTGCAGAAGCTTTTATATATTAACTAAGTCCATAATTTCTAATAACTTTTTATTTTTCAGAAATTCATGGTTGGTGTATTGAGTACAAAAATAATGGACCTTTCCAGATTTTAAGACAGTTTGTTTGATATTTTAATTTGTAGATAGGTTGTCTCTAGTAACTCAGTAGTTGTTAAAGCATTTGTCTACTAGGGAAGCAGTTATGACTAAAAATTTCATTCAGAATTCAGAGGCCTCTGCACTAATGGGGATTCTTGTCAACTAATCATAAGAAAAAGTAGAATGTTTCACTCAGAGAATAGAGTTGTATGTGTGAAATTCTACTGGTGAGGAAAATTATGAATGGAGAGTAGAGAACTCCAAAAACTATCTAGGAAGCAGAATGATAGAATTAGGAATTGACACTTGGAAACTTGTTTCTCTTTTGTGCCTGATAGCCGTGGTTTCAGGGACAAAGTTGAAGGTGAATCTAGAGCTGGCTATACGACGTTCTGTGTATATTTACATCTCATCTCTTTTGTTTAAATTTAAGATAGTCCCTAACCCATGTTAATGTTAGGTCTGGATGGAAGGCAAACAGGTGGCCAGGCAAGTAGAGGAAGTGGCTACAGGTGGAGAGCGGGAACCAATCAGAATGCAGAAAAGAAACTGCAATATTAGTTCTTTGTGGCTACAGACTTTTGCCTGGATGGAACATGTGCAGTGAGGAGCTCCTAGTGACCTTAACTCACCTGGAGCTCATTACCATCTAATTAGCATTATGGTTTTGACCTCCAGTAGACTTTCTTGAAGGATTCTGGAAAGATGCATGCATAAAAAGGAAACTATTCTATAACCCCAATCTGTTATGTAACCTGTGTATAAACCCAACCTGTCAATCACCCAAAGGCAGGAAATAGCAACAAATTCTACCCAGGAAAGAGGTGGGACAAACTAGTGAGCATATAAAAGACAGTCTAAACTAAGACTTCAGGTCTTTTCCACTTGCAGAGAATAACCTCTCTCTCCCTCTGAGATATACTTTTGCTTTGCAATAAATGCTGTGTATGTGGGATTGCTTTGTATTTGTGATCACCCATCATTGACCCAACCTGGTACCAGTACTCATTCCTGACACTAGGAACTGATGACCAGGCAACACTGCAGCAGACCTAATATTAATGCTCAGTAAATATTTATTGAATGAGTAAAATAACGTAAAATGCTTTGGAAAATGAGAAAGATCATGAAAATAAAAAATATAAGTTTTAAAGAAATTGATTAATCTGAATAAAGTCCAATATTTCCCAAAATAGTAATAATTCTATACAAGGTAGTAAACTTTTAAAAATATTCTCTAACACCTATAATTTTTTTAAAGTCATAAAGTTAGATTGTTTCAGTCTAGCACCAATTTTGGGTCAAAAGTACTTATAAAAAATCAATTTATTTAAAAGTTCTGTTTTGTGTTATGACCTCCTATAATAATAAAATGTTTTCAATACTTTTGAAGTTTTTCAATATACCCTGAAGTATAATCATTCCATCATAACTGACCTTTTCTGAAAACTTTCTCTTTCAAATTAGCATATTTAATATGTTTCTTTCATGTTCTGATCCCTTATTAAAATGAAAAAAATGACTTGTTTGCAGCAGATGGCAAATTGCTTCAAGATCAAAATAATAACCAAGTAATATAATTAAAAGCAAATTAATTAAATGAAAACATGTCCAAATCAAGACTGGTACAAAATATTCTTTACAGCTTTATTCATTAGGGCAAAAATTGATAAACAATCCAATTGTCCGTATACCAGCCATAAAATGGATCCTACTACTAAACAATATCACAATGAACTACCGACATATAATAACATGAAGGTGTTATGCTAAGTGAAAGAAGCAGACATAAATGACTTTTTATCATATGATTAAATTTTTTACATTCTAAAATACGCAAAGCAATAATGATGGAAGATGTGTGGTTGCCAGGGGCTAGGGCTGAGAAAAGGAAATTGACTAGAAAGAAACACATAAAGCAGGTGGAATGAAACTGTGGATACATACATAGAAGTGAAAAGTCAAACCCAAACAAAGAGTGCTGCAGAGTTAACCATCATTTTCACTACAGGATTGAAGCTCAAAGTCAACAAATACAATATGTAGGAATGAGCAGTGTATCCATCAAACTTTAGGTCATAGACAAAGGAAAGCAAGATAGAGAGAGATGACATATGTTTCTAGTTACCACTCAGTGGTAACTTATAAAGCTCCAGGCTGAACTCTATCAGATTCAGGGAACAAAGAAAATGTGCAAGAAAGGTTATATTACAGGTTGTTTACAGCAGTTAGGCCACTGAATAAAAGAATTCAGGGATTCTCAAATTGTGGTTTAGGAATGCCTAAAGAACCCCCAAATCTTTTAAGCCAGTCCATGAGTTCAAAAGTATTTTCATAATGATATAAAATTTTAGTATTATCATTGTCTATTTTATTCTCATTCTTTCTAGTGGGAAACATCACATATATGAGATGGCATCATCACTCCGATGGCCAGTGAAATGGGTTTTTGTATATTTTTGGATTTAAAATTTTTTTGTGGTTTTAACTATTAATTTAGTAAACATCAGAAGAGATAATCACATAAATAAAAGTGTAGAAATGAGTCCTAAGACATAAAAGTTTGAGAATTGCTAGCATAGTTAAATAAATAATGGACCACCTGGCAAAACTGGGCCTGGAACCACTTCTTCCCAGCAGTATAGAAAGCAGCATTTGTTTCAAGCTGTGAGAATTACTTTCTAAACACAGCAAATATTTGCACGGGGAGCTCATATGGTTGAAAAGCAGAATATAGCCAAGTGTCACTACAGATCTCTATAAGGGACACAGATGAAAACGAAAAATTCTACATTACCCATCCTTCCATTTAACAATGTAATGATACCCTAAAGCATTCCAGCTTAGGCCCCATCCTTATTTTAGTCTGCTTATGATAAACCATGCCTGCTCAAAGGAAGCCCAGAGGCAGCTCTCTAATTCAGAGCAATAAATAGACTAGCACAACTACAAGGGAAATACGCTAATTACCATAGGGCTGCTCTCAAATATAAAAGCATAGCAAAAGACGAATATTTGATAACTGTATATAATATTCAATAAAATATTTGCTATGAACAATGAGAACAGTTGCTCCAGTCAAAAACTGGATCTATGGATCTGAGGACAAAACCATAATACTACGTAATCAATATTATAGCAGGAATCAAGAGCCTCTTACGTACAGAAAAATTTATGAATTTCTGTAAATGGAGAGCAGTTAGAGAATAAGAAGTTATTATAATTAAAATGTAATTCCTGTAAGTAAAATTTCAACAGAATGTCTGGAAAAGGGAGTGCACCTATAAGTTACCTGCAATTTAAAATTGAAGAAGTCTCCCAGAAGGTTCAGCAATAAGTAAAAGATATATAAAATGTAATAGAAAAGTTTAGCAACCTAGAACAAAAAGTTGAAAGTTGTAACATACATATAATAGAAAGCACAGGGCAGTAAATGATGGATGAGAAATATTCCCGACTTGAACTAGTTTTCACATTTAGATGGTCCACCAAATGCCAAATAGGAAAACATTTTAAAGACACGTATATCTAGGAATGTACTCATATTGCACAAAGAATAAGAAAAAAATGTTAAAACTTTCCAGAATAATAATGATAATTAAAAAACCTTATTCCCAAGTCCATAAGGATAAAACTGGCATAAGATGTTTCATTAATAACATTTGATGCCAACTGACTCACAAAACAGAAAGGCCTTTGTCTCTTCAAAATTTTGACTATCATTTATCCCAGAATTATATGTGACAAAAATAGTCAAATGTGAGAGTAAAATAAAAATATTTTTACACGTGCAAAACCCCAAAAAGCTTATCTTGCTTACATTCTCTCTAATAAGATTTCAATTTCCTCATTATAAAATAAAAATAAGATGTTGAATTTCCTAATCAATAAAATCCTAGATGGTTTCAAATGGGCCATTTTTGCTTGACATTTGGTAACAAAACTAACAAAAATACCAGTTACAAAGCCCAGAAAGATCTTGTGAAATGTACTAGAAAAGGTAAAAGTGGAAGATATTATCTAAATCTAATCCAAGAATGCGATGGACAGATGTGTCATTAGAGAGAGGTTGTAGGACCAAGAGTAGACAGGTCCAAATGATGCCAGGACACTGGAGAACTCCAAGATTCTGTAATGTGACTTATGATTTTGTACACTTTTATTGCATAATTGATTAGACCTATGCCTAAAATCTTACGTTCAATCATTCATCTTCTAGGACAGATATATGAAGCAAGCACATCTATGTGTATCAGTGAGGAGAGGCTGTAAGATGCTAAAACAACTCCACATCCGCAGTGGGTAACAAAACTAACATTCATACATCATTTATGGTGTATGTCCATCATGGTTTGGCTGGGGGGTTCCCTACCTTTCACTCAAGGGCCCAGGCCAAAAAGCTTTATCTATGGACTTGTGTATTTGCTGCAGTGGGAAGAAGTACGCATGATAAACAGTGCCTGGGTGCAATGCTTTCACCTGGAAGTGCACAAATAATATGTTTTCACCTATGTTTTATTCATTCAAGCACAACTAACTTCAGGGGCATTAAATTGTAATTCTATATATGGGAGAAACAATCATAAATAGTTGCTTAATGGCATTTATGATGATAATATTTTATGAGAATTATTGCCTTTTATTTTTTATTATAACATTATTTTTTACAATTAAGGGTTAATTTTTTTCTATAAAAGAAAATTATCGACGCGTAGGTTCGGATCTAGATTCTTCTCCATTGCCAAAGACAATGTAGTCTTTGTGTCTCCTTGTGTAAGTGTGGGCAAATCACCCTATCTTTAAGAACTTCCATTTTTTCCAGGTATGAAAGATGTTTCTAACATCTTAATTTTCCTTAACAATAAAGTCCTAGATGGTATTAAAGAGATTTGCCCCTTTTGTTTGACATTTGAGTTTATTTTACAGACGAGAATGTAGGAAATTTAAAGCATAGGCACATTGGGTGATTTGAAGACTATCACAGTACATGTTATTGATCAACTTGAAATCTATTACATTATTCATAAATGTAATATTTCATGTGTTTTATTTCAAACACACACATACACACACAGAGAAAATCTCCCAAACAAAAGCAAAGAAATGGCAATAGTAACCACAACCACAAAAATAGAATATGTTTTAATAAGGCCAAATCTATTTTCTTTCTCAGATCTCCATTTGCATATAACATGCTGGGCTTATAAAGGTTAACGATGGTTATAGAATTTTAAAAAATGAAATAAATGTAGAAGTGCCCTGAAAAATATGTCATGTCATAGTAAAGACAGTATCTAACATATTGCATAAAATATTTGTCAGCAAAACACACTGTAATCTCTGCAGGATTCTCTACACTTGAGAGACCAGATGTTCGTTGTATTTGATGAGTTGCAGAATTACTGCCTGCATTGAAAACAAAACAACCAGGACTCAATTGCCACTGACATGTGGCAAAAGCAGCTACTTTGCAGCAAATTTATGTTCAGTTGTTTCTACTTTTCTTGAGTATTCTCTGAGTATTATAAATATTTCTAGTAACAAAATATAAAGAAGACATTTATTTATTTTATTTGATTTTAAGTTAGATTCTCTTAACATATTTTCCCCCTGAAGATAGGAGACAGCATGTTATAATGTATGCAACAAAGATTTTTATTTTCAATGATACAAGTAATAAAAAAGATTGTATTCTCTTTATAAAAATACAAGATTTGTAATGATAAATTAGCTAAAAACTAAACTTGTCTTTCACATTTCCCTTTGCCTCCCAGAATCAATTGTTGTTAACAGTTTTGTATATATCTTCACAGGCAATTATGCACGTTTATATGCCTGTGTATAAAGTTTAAGTGTATGTACATATAGTATGTGAGTGTAAATATGTATGTTTATATGTATGCATATAGTTTCTGAATATAAATGAATTTATAATGTGTTTATGTTTGTCCATATTACATTATTTCTCATGTAAAGATAGTTAGTCTTTTTAAAGTTCAAAACTAAGCTATTATTAAGCCAATATTCTCTGATATGATCAGACTATATCTTAATATAAGGAAATGATTCTGTATTTGTATAGTAAATAGCATTTAGCTGGAGCTCTGCCACTTCTCCCCACCAACTCAGACCCTCCTTCAGGAGCCCCCTGACCCAGCAACTAAAAGATCAGCACTTGGTCTAGCAGAAGGCCTCAGAGATTGCTTCAGTGGTATGGGCAGCCAACAACTCTTCTGAATGGCCAAGGCAGTTGCTAAATATTGGGAACATTGCCTTGGATGAATCAAAATGGAATTTGTTATTCTAGTGTTGGTTACTCGTTCACCTGCTTTCTTTTACTACTTCATTTCTTAACACTTTTCTCCTTTTAACAAACTATAAAATGTAATTATGATTATATTAACTTATTGAAGGTAAGATTTTTTTTCCCTGTTCTTTATTGCTGTATCCCAAGTGCCAGGATATGGTAGGCTCAGTGACAGATTATTGAATTAGTATCCTCATGCCCTTACCAGCATTAAAAATCTTTATAATTTTTGCTAATAAGATAAACAAAAATATCATATGGTTTTATCAATTAGCATTTTCCAAATTACAATTAAAATTGAATATTGTATTTATAAAAAATTATTGTTTTTATATATCTATATCTATCTATCTATCTATCTATCTATATATATATATATACACATATAAAATTCTTCCATGCATTTCCAGATTACATATCTGGCCAGGTTTTTTTTTTTTGTTAAATGTCCTGTTTTCTTTTATATTTATTTTCCAATAAACTTTCTAAATCCTTTTACTTTTCTGATGGCTATAATGCAGCAGACACTAGTCACCACTTACTCTTCCATTCAAGATTATTTTGCATATTTAATTTTATTTTCTTTATAATACTAGGTAGAAAATTTATAAAATTTTCTGCCATTTAAAATTTTTGCTGTTTGCTTCTGTTAATTATCAGTTTTGTTTCACTGCAGTAAGAAAAGGGGCCTACGTGACTTTTTTAATTTTGAAAATTTATTTTAAATTTTTAGTAAAAGTGTGTTGACAGGCTTGATAGGTTTGTACTATGGTATTTTACAACCCCAGGTACTCAGTGACTTTGAATATAAAAATTCTTTCTCACCCTCTTGTTTCACATGAGTCAATATGGGGGCTGAGTTCAGCACAAACAGGTCCTCAGGTTTCTGGCAACTTGAAAATATGCAGTTGTACTACAAGTAATATGAAACCTTTATAAAACAGGGAAAAAGATAACTTCAATACCTGCCCTGACAAGTGGTAGCAGTATACAGTTCTTCCACACAGGGATCAGAGGCCAGACTTAGTTACATGGAATTGCCTTCCTGTGAGAGGGCTGGGAAATGTACGGGAACAGTTGGAATATTTGGTGGCAATATCTCTTTCCTGATGTTCCCTTCTATTCCCCAAACATTCCTTTGCTCATTCTTTCCTTAAATTAAGCATAATCAAACTCTCCTTAAAGGAACAAATCACAAACCCCATCTATTCAAAGTATGGGTTTTCTGGGTGATATGTAATAATCACTGAATCATTCTGGAAATGTCTCCTCTTGGTTCAGAGGAGAGGAACAGGTAAGACAAGTTTCTGTTTCACCCCGGACACACACACACACACACACACACACACACACACACACACATACGCTTTATACAGTGGTAGAACTAGGATAGCTCAATTGCAACAAATTTCTCCTGGAGGAAAGACAAAACAGTTAATACAGTTCATAGTAACATTTCTGAAATTGTACGGGTTGATAGTGTGAGGGCCCTTTTCCTGGAAATAATGAATGTTTTCTAAGTATGCGTTAATTCTGCTCTTAGCAGAGACTCCTTATTCATTAATACCAGGACCTGCCCCTGACCCTGCAGTCTTATAGGCTGTTATGGACTGAATATTTGTGTTCCCAAAAAGTTCATATGTTGAAGCTCTAACCCCCAGCATGGCTGTTTCAGATATAGGGACTCTAAGGAAATAATTAAGGTTAAATAAGGTCATAAGGGTGGGTCCTGATCCAACAAGATTAGTGTCGTTATAAGAAGAGACATCGGAGATATCCTTCCAACCTCTCTCCATGGGCACACACTGAGGAAAGGTCATGTGAGGACATAGCAGGAAAGCAAGCTTCTTCTAGCCAGGAAGAGAGGCCTTACAAGAACATAAATTGTCTGGCAGCTTGATCTGGGACTTCTGGCCTGCAGAACTGTGAGATTGTTTTAGCTCCATGTATGGTATTTTGTTTGGGCAGCCTGAGCAGACTAATACAAAGACATTTCCTTTTTCCTCATCCTTAGTGGTTGCTGAGGAATATGCCCAGTTTTCATAGTTCCCTTCCTACTCATAGTAGGAAGCACTGGACAGGGGGACTGTGAAACTGGCATATTTAATAACATGGCTCCTTTCCTGTCAAGACACAGGTTGGTAGTGACTGAGCTCCACCACCAAGGATCCTGATTTCTGCCTCTCCTACAGCTATCATTCCCTCTCCAGTTCCTTCCTCCCAGTCTCTCCTTTGAGACCCCAGGTAGTGGTCCCAGCTTTCCACTGTTGCTAGCTCAACAGGTCTTTGTTCCCTTGATGGATTTTCTTTAAACCTTCCTGGATCTCTTAATGGAATTCTGAGTGATACATTAATAGCAATTGAGGAAGTATTATTATCATTATTATTAAGGAAATCAGATAAAATTAGTAATTTCTTAAAGTTTATAGATGACTGGTTTTAGTTTGTAAGACTTCTTTGTATTAAGTATTGTAATGACCATGATGCTGAATACTATCGACTTTTCTTGTAGCCAAAGAAAAAAACGAGATATTTTCTCTCCACTTGGCAATGATTATTTTCAGTGAACTGTTAGCACAACTTGCAGTGTTTCAATGATTAATGCTCAAATTTCACTTATTAACACAGAGAGTGAAAGGGCTAGGGCTGACCCAAGCAATCTAAAACAGATTATGTGGTAAGTAAAGGACAGAATAGGATTATTAACCTGTTTTCCATTTATGTATCATTGCTACAAATTTTGAAACAAACAAAATTAAATATAGTGTTTAAGAAAACATTTATTTGTGTAAGCGACACTAGGAAAAGCAAGGCACTAAATAAAAAAAAATCAAGAGATTGGTTACCTACATAGAAGGGAGGGGGTGTGAGCGAAAGGGTTACATGTTCATGAATGTAAAAATATATATATATGTGTGTATACACATGTATATGTATAGGTATGTATAAATAAGAAAAATAGATGGATGCAATGTGCTATAGGATACTAGAAATAATTAAATACATATTACTTTATATCAATTTCACAATTTATGTTGAACACATTGAACTGAAGTGTTAGTTTGAATTTAACATAGAATGAGTCATTTTTAAAGGAAATTTAGATGAAAGTTCACTGCTTAGTGATGAAATTCTAATCACATATAAATAATCATAATGCCTCACTGTCAAGAAAGCTTAAAAAACAGAAGTTTTCAATTAGGATTTAAAAAGCATGTATAAAGAATGGAAACTGCCATAAATATTATCTAGAAAAAATAGTAGCAAGGAGCCTGTGAATCTGATGATATCAACAAATCCGTTTCATTCTTAGCATACATTTTGGATATTTTGCAAATGTCATTTGGCTTTACATATCATATATAACCTGTATGATTCAAAATTTATATTTATGTTACAGAAATTTTTCTATAACTTCAAACTTGAATATCTCATTGTCTACTTGAAATCTCTGCTTAGATCCATCACAGAAATCAACACTCAGCCTGTGCAAAACTGATGTCTTGATCCTCCCTATCTCCCAGACCTGCTGCACGCACAGCCTCTCACGTAACATTTGATGGAAAACTCATTCTTTCATTTGCTCAGACCAAGAACTTTGGAGACATCTTTGATTTTCCTTCTCTCATATCATACATCCAGTTCATCAGGGAATCCTATTGGCTGTTCTTTTAAAATATATCCAGGATTTGTTGAGTAAATGCATAAATGAATAAATGATTATAATTAATGAATTCTAAAATTAGCTAGGATATAAATATAGTAAAACACATAATTGGCAAACACGCTAATGTAATTCCTAATTTGAGAGGATTAAATCATTTCAAGCTCATCTCGTTGGTGCCACTTAAATTATTATAATTACATTTTAGTTTTCCTTTTTTCTCAGGCAAATCCCATTCCATTTATGTTTTTAAATGTCAGTTTAATTTCCTCAGTTCTTACTAATATATTCACAAATGAAGGTAATTTAAATAAAAAAATTGCATGACCATAAGATAAATCCTTTTAATGAGATTTTTTTAGATCTTTAAATAAAGATTAGGTTCTGTGAAAACTACCATCTTGCTATTTGTTTTGTATTTATGTCATTTGATTTTTGTTCTTTTACTCAACAATTTTTTATGTTTATATGAATATTTAATTTTGAGATCTACACAAAACGTAAAAATATTATATTACTACATATAGGACTAGCATAATGGAATCAAATACTAAATCTGATTTAGATTAGAAAGATTTTATTCAATCTCATAAGCCATAATGACAGCAGTACTTTCATCCAGCATCCAAGCTAGTTTTTATTTTGTATTCACAGTTAGAATTTGCTTTGTCCTATTAAGTTTACAAAAGTTGCAAAAGTTGGTACATTTAGAAGTTGAAAATTAACTTTTTGTATTCAACTAAAATATCATTTGCCAATATTGTGAATCTTCTTCTAGAAATTAAGTAAAAGAACAAATTACAACATGGAGCACAAGATCTGGTAACTAAAGACAGCTTCTCCACTCTACCCACTTAGCAGGAGACTTTTGGGACGAAGAGGAAACTAAGATTTCCTTGCAGATTAAGGTCATTGGAAGCATGACTCTAAAGAGTCAGATAGATCGAGGGAAATGCTAGTATAAAAGACCAAATTTAAGTGTAATTATGTATCCAGAATCATATTTCATCAACATAATTTTTTATTGATTATATTTTTGCTTTGAGCCAATAGAAAAAGATACAATTTAAAATTTTGAAAAATAAGCATATAGAAACTTTACATGCTTTTGAAATGAAGCTTATACTTTTCAAGACACAAATTTTTATCTTTCTGCTTTTCCTGAATTTATTGAAACATATTCTTATTTTGAATAAAATAAGGTAAAAAATGACAAGATTGTAATGAATAATGATTAAAATATAAATTTTAAGAGAATATTATATACTTTCATTTTTGTCTTAAACTTACTAAAATTTCATTCATCACTAAAATAGCTGTGGGAAATTTTTGCTATAATATCTATATAATACTGTTTCATAATGAGAAACTGTCATTGAAATATTATATTTTATTCATCAATTTGAGTAAGGCCCAGGCTATGGTCAATATTGTTCTTATAATAAATAAGTGGTAATATTGGGGCTGAAGGGGGGAAAGATGTGATACCTTTCCTCATCCATCATAAGAGTCATAGCTGACACACTTATAACAAAAGATAGGCTAGCAAGAGAAAAGAATAACAAATTTATTTAATCAAAGTTTTACATGACATGGCAGCCTTCAAAAATGAAGACCCAAAGACCCAGGGAAAATTGTCTGTTTTTATGCTTAGGTTAAATGAAAAATGTACAGCCATGTAGAAATGTCGTTGGACAAAAGTTATGGTCTAATGGTAATAAACTGGGGGGAGGGGAGGGAACACAACAAGGCCTGTCTGTTCAGATTCTTCTTGGACTTTCTGTGTAGCATTTCTTCCTCCAGATATGGGGTAGGACCTCTCTAGAATGAGGGTCTTTAAGGGAGAAAGGAAAAGGAGAGCATGACCTTTCTAGGTTTTATATCTTGCTTGGAGGGAGAGGAGTTCTAGTTTCTATGACCCAGCTTAGAGAAGAAGTAATTTGGCTTCTATGACTAGTTTTAGAAGAGAAAGTGGAATGGAAGACAAAAGGATTAGCGGAGGACAGAGATATCTTGATTCTGAGGTCCTCTCAATGTCCTTCAGTTCAACATAGCCAGCATGCCAAAATGCCATACTTTAGGGTATTGTGTTCTGAGCCCTAATTGGGATCAGGATAGACCAACTCAAAATATGAGTGTAGGAGACCGGTATATGCCACCCTGAAATATACTTATTTGACACATTTTGAGCAGGTTACATTAAGAAACTGCAGACACAGGAGTAACTCTACTAACCTGCCATTTTATAAAGGAAATTTACATTTATGAAAGAAATTTTCGTTAGTAAAAGATATCTATATCAGAAAGACAGCTGCTCCCAGACAATTTTCATCACTAGAGAGACTTTTATCTGCAAAACAAGGCAATCTTTATTTACCATACATTTCCTCTTTTTGCTCTCATATAATTTTTCTCCACCAGAAATCCTAATACCCCATTCCTTTCTGTAGTTCAAGATTTTACAAAAGCTTCAATCAACTAGCCCTTCTTTGAGTTTCATATTTTTATGAGGCTCCTATGTGTGAGCATCTAATTAAAATGATTATTTTCCTGTTAATCTGTATTATCTCAATTTCATTCATAGTCCAGCCAAAGAATTTAGGAGTGTAGAGGGAAGACCTTTTTCTCTCCTCTATAGGGGGAAGAAGAATAGATAAATGGATAGATAGACAAACAGATCTTTACAATTTTATCATGCAGACAAATTACATATAAAGTATAGATAAATATCTATAAATAGAGAAAAGTGATGCTGGAGATTAAGAAGATATTCTGATCTTTTATGTGTGTATGGGGAGGAAAACCATTGATTTAGGCAACACCTCTCAAGTTTAATTAATATTTTACTGGAGAAGAGTTGATTTATCTGTTATAAGTGACTAAAGAGCATGAAGAATATTATTGGGAAACAGATAAGAGGAGGAAGTAGGAAAGCCTGATTCTGTTGAACATCAAAGCATATTATTTCTGAAGATTTTTAATGTTTTTCCTTTACTAAAAGCCTTTTTTCCCTCCCCAAGGCTGAAAATGCTCTCTGGATTCCTGTGAGAACACTGTTCTGACCATTCCTCAATCAATATAAACCACTAAATTACTTAAGGTATTTTAGAAGCAGCATCATGTAGGTCACTGAAGTGAATAATTTCCACTGAAAAGAAAAAATAACTCATTATAAAAGGAGCTCATTATTTGTATATGCTATTTACTAAATTGAACTTTCAAATATCCAAAAGTGTCCTTTCACCTTTAGAGCACTGCTCCCAGATACTAATCATGCATGGCATCGTGTCTTCAGGACATCATTCACATATTCAAGGTTGTCCTAATGACTTATAGGTAATGTTAACCAAAATACATTTTCTTCTGTGTGTACAAAAGCATTACGATTAATGGAGAAAGAAGGTGGACATTTTCCTGTGTGGATCACCTATATTATACCTTGCTACACAAGGAATAAAAGAGAAAATAAATGGCTTAAGAAAATTATAAAACACTTGGTTTTCCATGGATATGTTAAATAAAATTTACAGAAAGCCATTGGTTTCAACTGAGCTCGTGCACTAAACCCAATAGACCAAACCAAAATGTAGTTACTCATGCTGAAGTTCCATGCTACCAAGCCACAACTAAGCTGTTTATCTGACCTTCAGAGAAATCAGGAATTGAATGAAAATAGCGAAATCTCTAAACAGGCCAATTTCAGTGAGCACGATAAGGGGGTCCTCTCTACTTTAACCTTTACAAGTAAAGTAACTTTAAAATGGTCAATCCACTTTTGGTTCTATGTTTCTGTTTTCCACAGCCCTTTTCTGTTTATAAAGCCAAACTCCCCTGCTCAGGTCATCGGAATACTCATTCTATTTTACACAATGAGGTGTTGCCTAATTCTAGAATCACAGATAAAAGCAAATTAAGATCTTTAAAGTAAATTTGTTGTGATTTTGTCTTTTGACAGATATTAACTTCCAAAATTTGTATTAGGCATAAAATAACTGTAGTAATTACTCATTTTATTGATTTTTATTGTTTGTATGAGTTCAATTTAATCATATAATTTGCTTTGTCACTGTCCATTTCACTAGTTGATTGACTAATGAGTAACCAAATGAGTTACTTTATAAGGAAAATATTTGAACAAATGGTATCATTGAATTTATAATGGTTCTACCATTCTAGAATTTTGATATTAAATAATTTGTCTTCATGTTTGAAAACAAAAAATACTCATCTGCACATCATATAATTAATAATTAATTTATTTGGTTTAGCCTTTGTACTTGATGCCAATTACTAAAACAAAAGGGAAAGGCTAAAGAAGAGATTGCCTTGTGTAGAAAAGGAAATGTATTTTCTCTCTATTCTTCATAGTTCTAAACGAGGGATCCCTGTAACAGAAGACCCGTTAATAAGAGAAAAAAACCTGGAAGTTTGTTAACATACATACTTATGTATACATGGGAGAAAACCTAGAGAAGTGAGTAAATTTCTAGAGTAGATCTCAAAGAAAGCCTTTAAACTTCACGTTTATATACCATCATTCTCTAAAACAGAAAAAGGGGTGTGAGGAAAAGCCTCGTCAAGATGAGGTGTCCAGGAAAAGTACCCTTAACAAAGGAAAAATTTATTATTCAGATTTAAATATGCACAATAATACATAATGATGCCTTCTCCATTTGGTCATCCCTCTCTTCCTGGTACAGAGAAGTAGACACAAATGGAGATTTCCTTTTTAAATATAAATTTCTGTTAGAAAACGACAACTTTGCAGAGCTGTTCTTGTGTCTGCAGCTTCTCAAAATAACTAGCTCAAAATAATCAAGATACCAAAGAGGTATCAGGGCTCAGAACATAACACACGAAAGTATTGAAACCAAATGAATTAGCTTTTCAGGAAAAATACTTCAATAAATGGTTTCATTCAGTTTATCCTACTTCTCACATTCCAGAATATTGATACTTTTTCTTCATGTTGGAAAACAAAACCTGGCTTGCTTTGAACTGAAGGACCCTAGAAAGGCCCCAGAAGCAAGATCTCTGAACTTTTCCTGCCCTCCTGTCCCCTATCCCTTTTCTCGTCTGAAGCAAGTCATAGAAACTAGAACTCATCTTCCCCAATGTATCATAGAAACAAGGACTCTTTTCCCCAAAGTCATCCATAAAACCTAGAAAGGTCATTCTTTCCCTTCCTCCTTCACCCTTGAAGACTCTCATTCTAGAGAGTTCCTGCCACATACCTGGAGAAAGGAAAGAATGTTACACAGAGAGGCCAAGAAGAATCTGAACAGACAGATCTTGTTGAATTCCCCACTAAGTATAGCACTATTAGATCACATCCTTTTGTCTAGTTACATTTCCAACTGGATATCCATTCTTCATTGAACCTGAACATAAAAATAGAAAGTTTCCCTTGGGTCTTTGGATCTTTATTTCTAAAAACTCTTGTGTCACATAAAATTTTGATTAAATACATTTGTTATGCTTTTCTCTTATTAGCCTGTGTTTTGTTCTAGGTGTGTTGGCTATGACCCTCATGATGGGTGAGGAAATGTAACACACATTTCTGCCCCTACAGAGGCATATTTTGGTCTTCTACAGTCGTATGTTAAAGTGATGTGTCTTGAATTCAAATGCTTTTCATATATATTTTTTTTATTTTATCTTTTTTTTTGAGACAGAGTCTCACTCTGTTGCCTGGGCTAGAGTGCTTTGGCGTCAGCCTAGCTTACAGCAACCTCAAACTCCTGGGCTCAAGCGATCCTACTGCCTCAGCCTCCTGAGTAGCTGGGACTACAGGCATGTGCCACCATGCCCGGCTAATTTTTTTTCTATATATATTTTTAGTTGTCCAGCTAATTTCTTTATATTTTTTTAGTAGAGATGGGATCTCCCTCTAGCTTAGGCTGGTCTCGAACCCCTGAGCTCAAACAATGCTCCCGCCTCAGCCTCCCAGAGTGCTAGGATTACAGGAGTGAGCCACCACGCCCGGCCGCTTTTCATATATTTTTATTTTGGTAGAGCAGAAAAAGGAAAACACTGGGGTTCTTGATTAAATGACAAGACCTGAATACACTTTACCAATAAATTTCAGATTATGTAAAATTTTCTACTCTTAAGTCATTTGATTTGAATTGTTCTGTGATTTGTGGTGGAAAGACATCATATGCGTGTATGTGTATGTGTCTGTGTATACACACATGGACTCAAACACACACACACGAGTGTGTATATGTATAAATTTTCAAAAAGTTTAAATCAAATTAAAAATTAAAAATAGATTCCAACAAGTAAAAATGTGAAACGTAGTGGAAAGGAATGTTTTGTTTTTATTTATGAGCTAAGTCCAAATTGTTAATGTAAGAAATACATAGCTATATTTCTTAAAATCATCACCAAATAACAGTTATTATTAAACTATTTATTTTCTTTTTTTCATATTCGGATATATTCGGTTTGTGTTACTTGTGGGTAAAATGTTTTCATTTAAAAAAAATTCTGAAAGAAAGTATGTGGAAATGGATGATCTTGCCTCAGGCATGAAATAGACAACATCACAAAATAGTTATGAAACACATGCTATAAGAGGGAGAGTGGGAAAGACATCTGCAAACTAACTTTTCTGGAAAAGCAAGCTTAATCCACACCGCTTTTTCAATGGACCTTTCAGTTACTTCAAAAACGTTATATTTTTGATGTTAGACCCTGCCTTCAATCTTAGTTTAATTCAGAGTTTTCAAAGGTAGTTAAATAGCTAAGGTTTTCATATTGCCAAAGAGGCCAAGGTCTTAGTGTTAACATATCAGTTGGTTGGTTTAACCTAGAAACATTTCACTTCCTGGTGAGCAGCCCACTGGCCTCTCACAAACGGGCCTCAGCAAAAATGCTAATGTCTCAGCAGGAACTCATCACCAGTGTTGGAAAAAAGACTCAGAATGGTGGTATTCTAAGAGTTTGCAATGTCTTTCTATTCCAAACCCAATAAGCTAACACTTGAAATTTTGCTCAACATCAAGGGATCATTTGAAAAGAGTAATCAAAATGAATTCACATCAACAAATGATTCCTAGCTATGATCATGTCCTACACATACCAATTTACTCATTTTCCACAATGACTAACTGTACCAGTTATTTTTTTCTGTGAATGTGTGTATACTTAACTCTCAAACATGAGTTGTTTTTACTTAAATTTTAGATATATATAGATAGCAATATCTACCTATGCTAACAAAATTGTTTCTGAAAATTGTCAATTTTCCATTAAAATTAAAAGAGCTAATAACTGCAGTATATATTTACTTAAAAATAATAGTGATTCTCTGCCAATGAAATAATAAAAAGACAGTACTTGAGGAAACCAGTAGTGCTTGGGACTCTTACTGTGTGGGAAATTGTCATGATGTGTCAGTAAACTCCAAGTACACTACCAGTGCTCATGAACCAGACAGGTTCAGGGACCAAATTCAAGTCCTCAAATCACATGGTTTATTAAACACATTTAATACATACCACATGAAGCAAGGAGAAAGATGCGATAAATTAACACATCTATGATAGAACATAAGTTCACTGGAAGGACCATGCTATCTGAATCCATGGTACACAATGTCCAATTGTCCTGTCTCTCTACCATTCCTGTGACAATATGATTGCCAGAATGAGAGCTGAGGTTCAAGCAAGGGTTCCCACCGGCAAAAAATTGCCCTGGCTAATGATACGTTCTTCCTCTATCTGAGAGACACGGGGACAAATTTGTTTGGCAAATAGCTATAATTTGCCGAATAACTTGGGGAATAGCCATGAGTCTTAAGTAAGTTTCTTGGGCATAGAGCTCTCAAGGCTGACATGGGTGTCAACAATGGGTGGCTGAATTAAGACCTCATAAATAATGCATGCTTCATATGTTTCATGTATATTTAATATATCCCATTATTCAGTGCCTCTGTGCTCATGCATTTTTCATGTCTCATGAATAATCTGCACTCTTGGTCTTTCCATCCCTTTCTGTGTTTAACTTACGCATGCTCTATTTACTAACTTCTCATCTATACTTAACATAGCTTGTGAGTTTCATTCATTTCTTCCTTGCTAGAATTGAATATGCTCAAACAATACAACAAATTCACACTATAATCTGCCCCACAGCTATCTAACTGAATTGTTGTAAACTAACTACGGAAGTAAAAATTTTCAAAACTTAGGAAAAGGAGACAATATGTATGGATGTGTTTTCGTGAATGGGTATGGGTGTGTGAGTGTGGCCGTGTGTCTGAACGGATAGGTAAGAGATGATTGATGGATATTAAAGAGAGGATTGCATTCACATGTAATTATGAGAAACAAACTTACATATATAAGAATGCTTTTAATTTGGAAATATGAGAGTCATAAGCTACATAGTTATGAGAGGAAAATTTTTGAAAATTAACATTAATTGATAAGAAATTCAACAATGAAAGTACTTCAAAGTGGTATTTTTTAAAAGAGCTGAATTACCAGAAGCACCAAATCGTTTTATAAAATTAAACGTATGGATATGATTCAAAATTTTTATTCTTTTGTCTCTTGGAATAAAATGCATTATTATCTATCATTAATTTAGTTCTGCACTCTATATAATTACTGAAAATAATACTCAAATTATCATATAGAGTGCTGCATTCATTTCAAAGTGACTTCAGCAAAGATATTAAATCTGGAACTAATATAATGTATTCAATTTATATTATTCTAAGTTTTAACTAATTTTATTTCTGGGCAGGATCACCTCATCTAATACTGTTTGTCAACCTTAACGTTTTCAATCTACATTGCATGTTGTCTGGGTAGTTTCATTTGGTAAAACATATCAATTCTAGATTAAAATCAGTGTGTTGATTTGTGTGTATATATTTGCAATAAGGATAGTGATAATGGTATAGCTTTCCTGTGTACCCAGATACAAGCCTGGAAGGAAGACGATGATAATGTACTGTTTGGAAGAAAGAGAAAGGTAGAGAAGCAGCCATAATACAGAATATTAATTTTAAGTTATCAGAATAATATACATATGAGGCTCTGTGTTTTAAACAGTACAGCCATATTAATTTTTAAATGTTCAATTTTTTTTTGTTTTGTGCTTTCTGCCACTGGAATAAAATGAGACCAATTATAGACTACAAAGAAATTCACTTGTTTGAACATGATAGTGAAGGGATCAGTTCTAATCTTGATCTATACATTTAAATTTTAAATTATACAAAGAAAAGTAAATACGAATTCTATGGAAATTAGGGATGAATGTTTACTACCAATATTTTTATTTTTAAATGTATTAATTTATTGTTATAGTATTATCACCCAGTTTCCAAATAGAAATCAAATGGATGTACTTTGCCATGCATCAGTATGAAAACTTCCAGAGCCTAAACAGAAGCCTGGGTGTATGTTGGCAAAGCTAACTTAAACTGAGGCTGTTGAGCTGGCACTATCATGAGCCAAGACAAAATAAGGATGGTTGGTTTCCTGTTTATCAACTCCTGTTGTTCAATTCTGTCTTATAAGTGAGCGCTTAAAAGTCTGCTTTCTACTGCTATTTATCCCCTAATTAACTGTTTCTGTGAATGACTTCTGAGGAATTCCACGAGACAGCACAATAAAAAATTGTTCATGTTATAGTTTTTCAAGCATATATTATATCTCAAATAGGAACCACTTTTAATGACATAAAATAGCATATGTAAAATGTACAGATCTTGGGGTTTAATACAGTGAGTTTTGCAGTGAATACACCTACGGAACCTACACCCAACTGGCGTAGAACATGCTATCGTCAGAATTCCTCTCTGTCCCTTTCCAGTCACTCCTCACTTCCCCAAACAAATGCTATTCTAAATTTTATCATCAAAAATCAGTTTTTCCTATTTTGGAACTTAAAATAAATAGAATCATACAGTATGCATTCTTTTTTCTTGATTTTTCTGATCAGCGTACTGTTGTGGATGCTCATACATATTGTGTATATCAGCAGTTGGTTCCTTTTTACTGCTACAAATTGTTTATCTTTTCTGTTGGTGGACATCTTGTTGATGAAGATTTTTCTACTATGAATAAAGATGCTATGGCATACTTGTTCCAGTACTTTTGTGGCACATTTTTGAAAAATCAATTAACCATAAATATATGGATCTAATTCTGGATTTTCCATTGTATTTCAATAATGCATGCATTATCTTGTATATTATAACTTTATGGTAAATATTAAAGTCAGGCAGTATATTTTTTCAAATTTGTTTTATTTTCAAGATATTTTGGTTAGTCTATGTCCTTTAAATAGCTAAAAACATTGTAGAATCAAATTATAGACAAAAAGACTTTTGGGATTTCGGTTGCATTATTTTGAACATATAGATAATTTCTGGATAATTGATATCTTAAAAATATTGTCCTCCACAAAATATATGGTTTTTTAATGCATTCTATTTCTTCAATTTCTTGTAATATTGTATTCTTTTTTCAATGTAAACATCTTCAATATGCTCTATTAAATTTATTCCTAGAAATTTTATGCCCCTTGATGCTATTGTAAATGGTGTGGGTGTGTAATATTTAAGTTAAAATTTATTGACAGCCTGAGTAAGGTTTTAGAATTGAGAAAAGCTTAGGCTATAGTTACTAAATATATACATTTTGATATGGTTCTGATTTGGAATTACTTCCCAGAAATGTTAATCACAGTTGGATTGAAAGAGTATTTGCAAAATGTGAAAATGTTATTTTCGTAAGTATACCACCTTCGAAGTCTACTGGAGATTCACAAGGATTTGTCTTTGTGGAATTTGAAACAAACAAAAGAAATAAGCAGTAAAAGCTACAGCGGTAGGTCCAGATTCTAAAAAGAGAAAAAGCAAAAAAATTAGCAAGTATTATAAATAAGAAAGCTGTTTTTTTCTCAATCATTTCAGTTGCTTAAAAACCCACCAAAAGAAGCATCAAGGAAGCCTGTCATAATTCCTCAGATAGTAAAAAATAAATCCATTCTACCCTTACAAGTAACAGGTAAGCATTTATTTAATATTTAAATAGATATAGCTGAAGTATAGTGAAATTAATGATAGCACTGATGAGGAAGAAAAGTAAAGGAGAAAGAAGAAAGGCTGGATGAAGAAGGAAGACAATGTTCAGCCCAAGAGTTAAATATAGACACGAGCATCTGTAAAATGAAAAGATGGAGAACCACATCTACGGGCTCTAACTTAGAAACTACTAAACTCCAATAACAACCCTCAAAGAGAGAGGAAAAATGTGAAAGAGCTGAAGTATCCAGCTTACCTGAACTCTTAACAGAGAAGAGGAAGAGAAATATTTCTGAAGATACAGAATGTCTAACTCCCAGATCAAAAGTAAAGAAAATGGTTCAGAAAGACAACATTAAAAAGCCTCAGAAGTTTCCAGAGAAAACAGAGGTATAACAACTTTAAGGTTAGGATTAGATAAATTAAAGTTACATTTTACCCATTTCATAGCCACAAATATTCTATTTTTTTAATTGCTCAGGACATAGAAATCTCTACTGAATAGGAAAAGAACACTGGAGATGTAAAAGATGTTTCTCTTAAAAACAAAAAGGAAGAATACAAAAAAACATAAAGAGATATGTGAAACAGAAGAAGAGTTTATACCATTAAGAGTACTGTCAAAATAAGCAGATGGTATAAATTCTTTTGCCATTGGCAATTAATATAACACTCCATGTAAATTTATATTTTTATGTCATGTTCCCATTGCTTGTTACTGGCATATAAAAACACAACTGATTTTGTAGATTGACTTTTTTTGGTAAAGTAATTTATTAGTTGAGGATTTCTTTTTTGGATTTTCTATGTAAAAAGTCAAGTTGACTGAATAAAACCATTTGGCTTCTTTTTATCTAATCTTTATGTTTCTCAATACATTTTCTTATCTTATTTAATTGGCTCAGATTTCCAGTACAACACTGAATGAAAGAAGTAAAAGTGTACTGACATGCTCTTAGGAGAAATATGTTTAATATTCCATTATTAAATATGTTGTTAGATTGAGGTGCTTCATAATATGATTTATAAAATAGGAGTTCCATTCTATTTTTAATTTATTGAGTTTTTCCCTTGAACAGGTTTAAAGATTGTCAGATGTTCTTTTGCATCCCTTGAGATCATCTTATGATTCAAAAGATTGTATTATTTTTCTTCTTCATGCAGTCAGTGCACTGAAGTGATTCATTTTCAAAAGTTAAGCTAAACTTGTATTTCTGGCAATAAATCTATTTTTCATTGTGTATTTTCTTTTTTATATATTGATAAATTTGATTTTCTAATTTTGTGCGTGTGTTTATAAAACATATGAGTTTTAAATTTTCTTTTGAGGTTCTTGTCAGGTTTTGGATCAGGTTTCTCCAGCTTCACAAAAACACCTGGAAAATTTTCCTGCTTTATTTTCCAGAAGAATTTTTTTAAAAATATATATTGGCATTTCTTTCTTAATTATTTGATAGAATTCACCATTGAAGACATCTAGGCCAGAAGTTTTTCTGTGGAAAGATTTTTCCTTTAGGAATTATATTTCTTTAGCAGACAGGGGGCTATTCAGCTTGTTCTCTCCTTAGATCATTTTTAGCAAGTTGTGTTTTCTACGGAACTGGTTCATTTCATCTTTGGTGTTTCAAAGTTAATGAACTAAAAATTATTCATAATATTCTCTTACCCTTTTAATACCTGTAACATTATTGTACTATTTCCTTTTATTACTGATATTATTAATTCATAATAATTATGAATTAATTATTTTCTTTTGTCAGTCTTGCTAGAGGTAAATCAAGTGTTTTAATCTTTTCAAAGTATCACTTCTTTGCTTTATTGATTTTCTTTATTGTTTGTGCATTTTCTAGTTTGGTGACTTTTTATTTTTTATTTATCATATCTTTTCTCCTTCCTATTTGGGCTTATTTTGCTCTTTTATTTTTAATCTTCTTGAGATGAAAGTTAGATCATTGAGTTTCAAATTTTCTAGTTTTCTAGTGTAAACCTTTCAAACTATGAATCTTTAAGCACAATTTTGATATGCTGTATTTTCATTAGTGTCTGTTTCAAAATATTTTTAATTTTTCATTATTTCTATTTTGACCAATGGTTTTAAAATGTCTTGCTTAATTTTCAACTTCTTACGATTATATAAGTTTATTTTGTTCTGGATTACTCAATTTAACTCTGTGGTAGCCAGAAAGCATATTCTACATAGGATTATTCCTTAAAATTAATCGAGAATTTTTTTGTTATAGCATATTGTTCATTCATGTACACTCAAAACATTTGTTTTCTGCAGTTATTGGATTGAGTGCTTTAAAATGTCTAGTTGTCTTCACAATTACAATACTAAAAAAGGATATTAAACTTTCCAACTATGAGTATAGATTTGTGTATTTCTCTCATTATTTTGATCATTTTTGAATCATGTACTTTGAAGTTTTACTATTAAAATTTGTTTTGTCTTTGATGAATTGACCTTTTATTGTTATGAAACGTCCTTCTTTATCTCTGTTACTACTCCTTGATTTATGTATGCTTTGTGTGATACTAAAATAGTCCAGCTTTCTTATGCTTAGTATTTGCATTTATATATAAAGTTCATTTCATATAAATAGCATTTAGGTAGGTCCTGTTTTCTTAAAATTAATTGTGACAATGTTTTTCTTTTAGATGAAGAATTGAATCCATTTATATTTAATATGATTATTAATATAGTCACATTTAAGACTGCCATCTTGTTACTTTTTCCCTCTCTTTTGTTCTTTTGATTGTTTTTTAGCCTCTGTTGGGACTAATAAATTATTACATAATATTGATGCTCTCTCACTCTTTCTCTCTCTCTCTCTCAATGTTCTCTATTTTTTCTCTTGTAGTTGTTGCTCTAAGAAGTACATTACAGTCTCTAATTTATATTTTCCATCACTTATTTACCACTTTAATCCTTTCCGTAAATTGAAATATTCAACTGGCATTATGCTGAAGAATTTCATTTGGCATTTCTTGCAGTGCTAGTTTGCTAGCAACAAATTTTCCCAGCTTAAATTTATCAAACAATATCATTTAGAATAATTTCTCTGGATATAAAATTCTGATATTACTTTTGTGTGCACTTTGAAATTGCTACTCCATTTTTGGTCTGTCTTCATTTATTGTTGATGGAAAGTCAAACTGCCGTTATTATGATTGCTGTCCTCTATATGTTTTTTTGACTGATTTTAGGATTTTCTCCTTATCTTTCGTTATCAGTAATTTTATTATCATGTGGCTAGGTTTGATTTTACAAGCTACTAATATTCATGGATTGGTCATTATAATTAAACTCGGAAGAATTCCACACTTTTTTTTTCTAATAATTTTTCTGCCTAATCCCCTCTTCTCTACCTCTAAGTCTTTGGTAATATGTTTGTCAATTTTATATTGTTTTATGTCATAGTTTTTCTCTTTCTTTGTACTTTATTTTGGATCATTTCGATTAATCTTTTTTCTAGTTCAATATTTTTCTTTTATTTGGTTCATTCTGTAGATTTGTATGTATTTTTGATTTCAGAAACTGTCTTATTCTATTCTAGAATACATTTTGATCTTATAGTTCTAATTTTGCTGCTGAGATTTCCTGTCTGTTCTCTCATTCTTTCGACATTTTCCTGTGAATGTTGATTATGCTTATAATAACTCTTTTATAGTCCATTCAGGGTAGTTCCAAAATCTAAGTTGAGGAATTAGTTCATCTTAATCCTTTCCCCTATTTTGAGTTATATTTTCTTGCTTCTTCAAATTTCTTGTAATTTTTAATTGGATATTATGTATAAAATAATCGTGTTGTCTATACTATATATATATGTTTTTTGTTTTTGTTTTTATCAGAGCATACAAGCCATTTTTTCAGACTGGTGGCTAAGTGAAGAGTTCATTCTTTTTATTTTTCCCAATAATAAATTTGTTCTGTGCCTGAGTAAAAGATTTAAGAACATTTGACTCAGCCTTATAACAGTTTAGCACATTTATATTTGTTCATGTAGCTTTCAGTAAATGTATAATTTTACTATAATTCCATTATTTAACACAAAGAGATTTAAAATATTTACAAGTTAAGGTAATTTCAAAATATCATAGCACTAATTGTACTAATACAACTGCATGTATGTAATATGTTTGACTCATATATCCTCAAATGTATGGTCTTGATTATTAACATATAACATGAAAAAATCCCCAACAACAGCACAATAATAAACACTTAAGTTGACAAATGTCATAGCAGAATATAGGAATATTTACTATCAATAGAGCTTTTAAAATAAAAAAAAATGCATTACTTCTTTCAAAAACGTTTGAATATAAAACAGAAGATGTGTGTGTGTGTGTGTGTGTGTGTGTGCGTGTGTAAATGTCAAAATCCAAGGATAATTCATTAGCCAGGCAAAAAAATATTGTTGGAAATGGTATTGAAAAAGAATTGTTAATGAGCTGGAAAATTAAGAATTTTGAGGATATAAATCATGCATTTTTCAATGACCTGAATATATACATGTTGGCCAAATTACAAAGACAAGGAAGAAGAAAAAGGTGTAATTTGGAATGTTATTGGATTCAGTACAATAGAGCAGTACTTTCTTATAATCTTCTTTATTGGTGTTCATAAGGAAAAAGCTATTTACTAGAAATTGCTAAAGAGGAGATAAATACCAGGTCATTTTACTGTGAACTGATATTTAGAGCTATGCATAATTACAGTTATATTGTTTATATAAGCTGCTGATTTACCTGTGATCTCAGCTGATACTAGAATATTATGAATCTTTAAAGACAAGCTTCTCTTTCAAATTCAGAAATACTGGGGAGGATATTGCCAAAAAATATAGAAAGAATGAGAGAAACACAAAGCAGAGAGATAATGAAATGAATTGTAAGAACTGACTTTATTTCTTTCTTATGTATTTTATATAATTCCCCCATGAAACAATCTAAAATTTGCCTTGTCAAAAAAATTTTAATTATAAATGTAATTACTTTAATAGATATGAGATGATTCCACTTATCTATTTCTTTTTAAAGAATCTTTAAAATTTATGCTATTTAAATAATTTGTTCATTTCACCCAAATTGCCACATTTATTGGCATAAAGTTATTAATTAAATTCACTTATAATCCTATAAATCTGTGTAAAATCTGTGGTGATGTCTTCTCTCTCATTCCTTATATTGGTAATATGTCAACTCTCTCTTTTTTTCTTGTCTTGTTACAGTTTTACTGATTTCATTATATCAGGGGAAATATCTTTCAGATCCATAAATTTTTCTCTGTTGCATTTTTTTCTCTTTTCTGTTTTATGGATTTCACCTCTACCATGTATTATTTTTCCTGTCTGCTTACATTGTTTTCCTTTTTCTATTTCCTAAATGCCAAGCTGATCTCATTGATTGGAAACTTTTAGTCTTTTCTGATAAGGTCATGTAAATCTACAGATTCTCTCTATAAACTCTTTTGGGCATATCCCCCATAATTTGTTATATGGTATTTTTAGTTTTATTCTGTTTAAAAACATTTATATTCCATTTTGATGTTTTTTATCACTGAGATATTTAGAAGTGTTATTCAGTGCATCAATATCTAGAGAATTTTCAGATATTTTTCTATTATTGATCATAATAAATATTCATTTAGAATTCTAAAGGGGCAGAAAAAAAATGAAGTAATGCATAGGTGGATTTTGGAATCACCAGGAAGTATTCAGTAAGGAATTTACATTTTTATATGTATAATACAAATACTAACATAAAATACAGCAGTAGTGTTAGAGTAGGAGACTAAGGGACCTGAGAAAGGATGCAGGGGTTTGAAGATTAGGTGCAGGTATTAAAGTAAACAACCCTCAAGCAGAAGCTAACTGGAGGGGCTGATAACTTCAGGCAAGAACTGGCTTCAGCTGGCTTGTCAGTTATCTCTGTCACCTTACATGAACTTTGGCTAATTACACTATCATTTACATTGCAGTTTTAAAATTTCTCTGCCCTTGAAATCACCATGACAGCTCTGAGACAACCATATAAAGTATGAAAATGGGAGTAATCACAATTCCAGGAATTACTACCTAAATTATTAGTAAAAGCCAATCCCTTAGCCTTGAATATTTCTCCCCTCAATTAGTAAGACTTCAAAAGACCAAAAGTCACTTCTCCACAGTGCAGCTGCTCTCTTTGGAGCCTGTGCATTCTCTCTCTCTCTCTCTCTCTCTCCCCCCACCCCGCCCCGAGAGTGTACATTCACTTTCAAAAAAAGCAGTTTCTTGTTTGGCTTACACAGTGTGACCTAAAATTCTTTTCTCCCAATGATGACCAAGAACCTGGAAAATCCTCTACTTGGAGGCTAGTAACAGTAGTTGTAAAGAAATAATTTACCATAGCCTCTGGAATGTTCTAAAAATTCAAAAAAAATTTATTAATAAAAGGATTTTTCTAGTTTGAAAAAGTTAAAAGTAAGATTAAAGGCATTACAAGCATAAGGAAAATCTAGTAAAAATGATAAAACTGTCTAGTATTTTGAGGTCATCACAAGAAACTTCATCCACCTAATGATTAATGAATTTGTTTTTGTGCATTTAGGAGTAGGGGTGGATAACAGAGGGAACATTCCTGCTAAGATAGAATTATGCCACATTTGGAAGTGTTTATATGATAAGCCAACGAGTTATAAATGTCAGAGTACATTAAAAACAGTTCATCTCATTATTCATACAAGTATACCACAGCTAGGCAATGAGAAACGCTAGTTGGTTAAGTATGTGTCTGTCAAACTATTCAGTTATTCACACAGATACCTCTAATGGGTACTTCAGAAATAAATATAACTGCAGTTTAGAAGGATACTCATCAAGAATTTAGAACTAGAATCACAATGAAGTCAAATTTTTATGCATATGCTTGCCTATTTTAAAAGTTCTGCTTTCATGCTTTTGTCTATAAGCTAATAAAAGAATTGAGTAATTAGGGCACCAAAATAAATGATATTAAATTGGTTCTTATAAAAATTCAAACTACAGTAATTGACAAAAGAACCTGGAAATCTTATCATGGATCTTTCAACAGATAGGCATTTTTGAGGCTCACTGAATCCTTGTGACAAAATACTATACTTAATACCTCATGTTTTCAGGGATGCTTACCAATTCCAGCAGTTTTACTAGAAACATCATATCTCTTCATAAATGTATTAGTTCATATATATTACTGTACTTGATCCAATTAATATATTTTAAATATATATCATTAGTTAAATATTATGATCTATTTTGGGGGGAAGTGTCGCTCCATGAATTAGTATTAAACGTGTTTTGGGACAGGATTTGTCTTAAGGGTTTTACAGAGCTTTGCCCTGAAAGAATATGTGAACGTTTTGGTTTGCATTTCGAATGCTGTTATACTCGGAAGGGCGTCTCCGAAAGGCAGTAGCGGCTGTATCCCATGAGGCGCCGCGTTTCTCAGACCTAAAGAATTGGATTTGCTTTGTAAAGCACAAGCGAATCTGTTAAAAACTATAGGCTGAGAGCTGACGATGGAGTGCCCTGCGGAACAAACAGCTTCCCGGAAAGGCCAGCTTCACAAAGGGCCAAAAGCAGAGCCTTTGTTTAAACTACTCTAGACTACCTGTCTCCATTCACAATAACCTAATAAACATGGAGCTTGCATATCTCTGTTTAACCCCTCTGTTTAAATGGTAAACTTACCTTAGAATTTAGAGATTCACCTTTGAAAGACTTTGTAACCGTTTGCTCACGTAAATAGAAATAGTTAAAGAATCTGTAGAAGCCTTCTGTAAAAGCCTTTTGAAAATCTGGTAACCTGAGAGATACTACCTGTTGTTATGTAAATTTGTTACCCCTGACAATTGTTCACTATTTTCTATAAGTTACCATGTAAGACCTCATTCGAGGCTTTTTGAGATCAATGGAGAGGTCCGAGCCCCCTGAGCTCCCGCTTTGCCTATAATCTTTATAAACTTATAAAACTATATCTTTGTCTCAGTGTATTCTTTTATTTCTTCCATTTTCCATTTCTCTTTATTATTTTCTTATCCCTTGCAACGCTACCAAAGGGACCCGGTTTTTTGCAGGGAACACTGGCCAGGTTCCCCGCAATTAGGGGATAGTATTCATAGTGGAAAGAATGTAGACGTTTCTTACAAGCATACTTTGGTTTAAATCTTGGGTCTATTACTTCCCAGCTGTGTGGCCATGGGTAATTTATATAATATTTTGAGCTTTATATTTGTCCATTAGCAAAACAGGGAACATAAAACCAATAGCAGAGAATTATTATGAGATTTATATGAGACAACGTATATAAAGCTCTAGCACATACATAAAAAGTACTCAACAAGAATCAGTTCCTTTCCCCTCTCCTTCTATACAGTATAAAACCCTGGCGCATAACACACTCCTGCAAATTATTCATTCATTCAAGAAATATTATCAGACTTCTACTATGTGCAAGATATATAGATGTATATCCAATATCTGCAGATACAACAGGACAAAAGAGAGACAATGTCCCTACTCTTACCGAACTTACATTCTACAAGTCAAAACAGCAATGCAAACAAATAAATGAATAAAATTATTTCAGACAGTAATAAAGGCCATAAAAAATCTCAGTGGTATGATTAAAAGTAATTATGTGCCAGGGAGATGTAATTACTAAATTGGATGGTCAGGGATGGTGTCTCTGGGGAGGTGATATTTTAGCAGAAATAAAAAATGACTCAGCCACACAATTACTTAGGAAGAGAGAGTGTTTAGCAGGAAAAGACGAAGAATACACAGTTGGATATCATGATTAGAGATTAGATAACTCCACCGAGTTCACTGTAGAGGAATTTGAGTTATGCAGAAAAGCAAAAAGTAGCAAGGATATATAAATTGTGGGAGAGTCAAGAGAGTGAAATGTATATTCTGGGAGAAAGGAATTTGTAAGCAAGACTTACAGATCATTTAAAACCAATCTGTAATACTACAGATGCTTCATTTCTGATTTTAAAATAAAGTTATGTGGCTTACAAAATAAAAGAAAAGTCTTATATAGCTTACCCCAAACTGCAATGTGTTAAGCTAAGCTTACTTCTACACATCTTTTTAATATTATCCCCATTACAGGTCATAATTCTGTAAAAACCATTAAACAAGAGAATAAAAATGTCTTTACGAAAGCTTTCACTGTAACATTTATAAGAGAAAAAAACATAATCACCTAAGTATTCAGCAATAGAGAATATGTTGATTAAACCATGGTCCTCTCATACAAGGGAATATTATACAGTTTATTTAAAAGATGAAATAGGTCAATATTCACATGACAATGTCATGTACATATTGAATAAAATATTAAATTACATAACATCATATATAATTTAATGTAATTTTTGTAAAATTATACACTTTTCTTTAGAAATCATCACCTTTGTGTGTGTGTGTGTGAGTGTGTGTGTGTGTGTGTGTGTGTGTAAAACCATAGCTATGTATCAATTTCTATATTTGGAAAAATATTAATCAACATGTTCATTATAAGTAACTTCAGGCAATGGCATTTTTTACTGCCTTCTTACTTAAAAGTATTGGTCCTATGTTGTGATTTTGCTTAAGATTTTATGTGTCCAAACAGAATAGTATCCCTTAATTTTAAAGTAAAAGACTCTGATGATAAACATCTTGGCTCCTGTTTGTCAAATTAAATCATGGTTTAGCAATACTTTTCAGGGTTTCAACTCTTAAGATAGCATTCTCTTACTTAAGGTATATTATAATGATAAAGTATTTCAATTAGAGTATGGTTCTATCATACCCTAAAAAACTCTTTATTAGATGCTAAAAAATTTGTATTAGCATTTGTGTTTGTATGAGTAAAATATTAGTATTAAAATGCCCTTTAATTATATTTTTTAAAACTCTCTTAGTTATGCATAATTTTCTTCTTAAAGAATATTTAAGTATTAACAATCTAATTGCTGAAATTTTTGCTTTATTTGAATTTTACGGTTCTACAGGTTTAGCTTCCATTACTAAGAAGATAGAGTTATTCTAATATTCTTATATAATAATATCACTGAACCTTACATAAGGGAAAAGAAGATGAAATACAGAAGATACAGACACCAAGTGAATAAAATTTAATCCGCATAGTTCAAATGGGGCATTAGCCATATAGACTATGGGTTAGGTCTTGTTATCTCTAGCCTATGATATAACTGAAAAATAATGAAGCTACAGACCACTTAAAGGTAAACTAAAAATTCAAAGAAGGAAACATAACATCTGTTTAGACATGGGGAACAGATTTATTTCAAGTGTAAATATCTCCAATGTTTGTTCTTTATATTTCATATAAACTTGGAAAGGATGAGGAGACACCTTTTAGAGAGAAAACAAGAAAATGTCAATGTTATTAAAAGAAACTTAAAATAACTCTTTACCTATTTATCCCCTTGAAACAGGTATGACATTGAGTCATAATATA
This sequence comes from Propithecus perrieri, assembly GCA_963574695.1. Taxonomy (NCBI): domain Eukaryota; kingdom Metazoa; phylum Chordata; class Mammalia; order Primates; family Indriidae; genus Propithecus; species Propithecus perrieri. The sequence continues at coordinate 87,296 of CAUYRB010016722.1, forward strand.
CGAGAATTAGTGTGAAAACAGAATTTAAATTGATATGTTTGCCAGTGTCAGACTTGCTTAGGTAGATGAAATATGAAACTTCACTACTTTTAAATGTTTACTGCTGTTCTGATAGTTTATGTGCATGAAAATGTATATGTGTGTGTATGTATGTGTATTCTGCACCACTAATGCAGTTGATCCAACAAATTCAGTTGGCTTTCATCTGACTTCCTCTGACTTCCAGTGTCAAAAATTGATTATTATCAGAGACAAGAAAAATAATGGAATATAAAGCATGGTTGATCAAAACATTACTCTAAATATGTCAGGAGGAAAAATGTAAGCCGAGCAAAAGAGTGCTACAATGTATTGATTTGTTAAAAGCATAAATAGAATGCTGTGATAAGAATTTTTAAAATACTTTCTTCATGTGGAGAATTTGATTTTGAACCAGAATATAAATAGAACAAAGTCTTCACTATGTTTTCTGTAAACTACCGCCATCTCATACCAGACTATCTGGAAATGTGAAAAGAAATATTACATTATTTTCAAATTTACTTTCTGTTGTGCAAAATTAACAAGCCAAATTACCTACTGCTAATCAGCAAACACCAGGCAGTTTTGCCACAACAGGCAACTATTTAGAAACTGTAAAACTATCAGCTTTAGCTAATGGAGTTAAATACCTGAAGTTCTTATCCAGCCCAAGATTATGACTTTTAATTCCAGGGCAGACTGACCTCTTCATCTACAAGAACCTTTATAGCTTAAAGCCCTGCTGAAGTCATTTTCTTAAGTTAATCAGATTTTCACACCGGGGTTCCACAGTGGGAAAGAGAATTCATACAAATGAGCTCTTTTCCCACCTGCAGTTTTTCTTTGGCTCAGAAAAGCCTTATGCAATAATTTGTTTTGTACAAAGAATTATTCTTGATAAATGCAAAGGTAACTTTCTTAAGCAGAATCACATACTCCTCCAGGTCTTTAGCTCAAAATAATCAAAAGACGGAGTTGAGTATTTTCTATCAACTATATCATTGTCATAATCAAGTATTATATTTTTTTAAGACCTTGTGTATGTACTGTACTCAACACAGCTAGAAAAGTAATCAAAAATGTATTTCTTCTGCTTTTATGTAATTTTAAAATATACTTTTATCATGTACAATATATTTTCAAAAGTATTTTATTCATTGAACTCTCCTAGAGTTTTCCTAAACATTTATGGAGGAAAATAAAAGTAATAATTAAAAAGAGAGTAATTAAAGAGAAAAATCCATGAAGGTAGAAATGATAAATCCTGAATTCCCCAAAATTATACCTTTCTAATCATAAGCTAGGTCTATCATATGCAAGATAATAGCTCCCCAAAGATGTCCGTGTCCTAAACCTGGAATTTGTAATAAGTTACCTTATATAGCAAAGGTGACTCTAAAACTGTGATTAAGATTACAGACCCTGAGATGGGCAGATTGTTCTGAGATTATCCAGGTTGGCACTACCTAATCACATGAATCCTTAAAAGTGGAGAACCTTACCTAGCTGTGATCAAATAATACAGACCTTCTGTGGACTACAAAATAATGGTCAGAGAAATGCAACATTGATGGCTTTGAAGACGGATAAATGAGGCCATGAGCTAAACAATGTAAGACACATCTAGAAGCTGAAAAAGGCAAAGAAACAGATTTGCCCTAGAGCCTCTAGAAAGGAATGCAGGCCTGCCAGCATCATCTTGGGAGATGTGCTTGATTTCTGACTTACAGAACTGTAAGATAATAAGCCTGTATTGTTCTAAAACACTAAGTCTGTGGTAATTTGTTACAAGCGATGGAAAGCATACAGGATCAACACTAAAACTTCTCTCCCTTCCTCCATACTGTTCCTCTTATGATCTTACAAAAGATGAAGTGTGTTAGCATGCTGTTTCAAGACTTCACTTTAGTAGTGAAAGACTTTAAAGTGGATATTTCAGTTTTTGTCTCTCCAGCATCCTCTCCAACAACCCTTACCATAGTGTAGGCATGATATCCAAACCAAGTAAATAGGACTCCCTCTCCAGGGGCTTTAATTCTTTAGCAATGATCAATGAAGGAAAAGAGTTGGGAAAGTATTTTACACAGTTTCGATGCACAAAACTACTACTCTGCTTTAAATTTTGCTTCTATTAAGATCTTCAATATCCAACTTTTATGAATATTGATGATCAATGTGATATTTCTCCAAATAACAGTTTTGCTGTTGTTATTTATAACCAAAACTGGTCTCTGCAGTTTGCAACCAAAGAATTCTAAATATTCTATACAGCACTTGAATCAATGTGTATGCACATATCTAGGCTTTCCAGGAGTTTGACAAGTGTGATAATATTGAAGTATATTTCTTTATATTGTTCTTTTACAACCCCTCCTTAGCTGAGCAGCCTCTCACATCTAGATTCATTGCTAATATACTTTTATTTTCCATTTCACTTTTCTGCAATTGCCCCTTATTTCTCATCAAAAGTGACTATTCGGTCATTCATATTCCTTCAAGAAAATAGTTAATATAAAAAGCTCCATTAAGAGATACTAATGGTCCAATTTCAAGTCGAAAGTTTAGTTTATTATATCTCAAACAAGAAGCAGTACAATTAATCAAAGTATGAACCTAAACTATTGACAGAGTTTTGCCATCTTCACAGTAGCTTATTTATGCCAGCAGCGAAGAAGCATGGAAAGCGAGTGGCCATGAAATCACCAAAGATGTTTTCCACAGCTTGGGGAGAACTAAATATTTTTCCTTGCAAGAAGTGGTCCAAAGCCTGGAAGAAGTGGTATTCAGTTAGTGCAAGGTCTGCTGAATATGGTGGATGACAGAGAGTTTCCAAGTTCAGCTGCCGTAGTTTAAGCAGTGTTGTTTGTGCCACATGTGGTCGCGTGTTTTCTTGCAAGAGAATTGGCCTGTCTCTTTTGACCAATCTCAGCTGCTTTATCACAAGTATTTTCACAGTTTTATCCAATTAGTTGTAGTAGGCATTGGCTGTAATCGATTGACCAGGTTTCATAAGCTGTAGTGGATAGTACCAGCACTGGACCACCAAACAGATACCATTATCTTTTTTTGATGAATATTTGGTTTTGGATTGTGTTTTGGCATTTCATCTTTATTCAACCAATGTGTCAAATGCTTGCAATTGTCAAAAAGAATCCATTTTTCATCACACATTACAATACATTGTAGAAATGGTTTGCCTTAATGTTGTGACAGCAAAGAAAGGCAGCTTTGACATGATTTCTCTTCTGATGCTTGTTTAATTCATGCGGTACCCATCTATCCAGCTTCTTTACCTTTTTTATTTGTTTAAAATGGTCCAATATTGTTGGAATAGTAATGTCCAAGCTTGCTGCTAATTCTTGCATAGTTTGAGATGGATTCACTTCTACTCCAGCTTTCAGCTCATCATTGGTCACCTTGGTCTCAGGTTGTCCACGTGGTCTATTTCCAATATGAAAAACACCAGAACAGAACTTCTCAAACCATCAACACACTGTGCATTCATTAGTCACATCCTTCCCAAATACTTCATTGATATTTTGAGCTGCCTGTGCAGCATTGGTTCCACAGGAACTCATATTTGAAAATAACACTAATTTTTGACTTTTTCATGGTTTCACAAAAATTGCTCTAAAAAAATTTGAAAGTTACTCACAAGCTAAAATGTATGTTTGAAAGACTGAGGATATACCTTTAAAATAAAAATAAAACAAGAATTGTCAAAGTGAAATGTCAGAGATATCAACTGTCAAACCTAGTGTTCAAGGGAATGGGACATTTCATACTTAATAATGTAATACTACTGTGCCCAGACAGCCCCACATAAAATATATTTTTCACAGAACTGTAAGGATTATATTAATAACAATTATTTGTAAGAGTATGACGGATTATTCTTAATTTTACTTTATTTTTAAATAATATTTGATTTTATTGTATTTCTTCTTGTACTACTTACTCCACTTGATCAGGGAAGTTCAGTCTTGCTTCTCTCCTTAAGTCTTATAAAAAGGGCAATTCATGAGTAAACATCAGAGGAGGCCAAATGGTTGCAGATGAAACTTACTATGGATGCATTTCAGCTCTGATTTTTACTGTAAAAGTTACTAATAAAGAATTCTCTCCCCTCAATCACCTTTTTCCCCTTATTTCAGAAAACAGAGTATGTGGTTACAAAGAAGGAGATGCAATAGAGAAAGTTCTCAGGGTACTAAAGCTATTATTATCTCAAAAATCAGAACATTAAATTCAGAGTTTGTTGGTTTTTATTAATACTAGTATAACAGAAGCAAGGGAAATGACTAGAAATCTTAAAACTACACAGAAATTACAGTTTAAATTAATCTCAAGAATATTGTCTGTATGTTCTCTATAGTACTAGAGTGACGATAATGACCTAACATTAGACATACTGCCTTTAAACGAAAGGTTCGTGGTCTTAAGAGCAAATTGAAAAATTGTCCAGCATCCAATCCATCTGATCAATACATGCAATGAAGACATCATCCAGTTGAGAAAATTTCCTTGTAAAGCTTTATTTACCAGGTAAGGCTTTCTACTGGCAATGAAGTGATTAAGACTGTCAGCTTTAGACTCCATGAGATCGCCTGAAGTCAAATTTTGTTTTTTCTACACATAAGATAAGTGACTTTTGGTTAATTATTTAATAATTATGCTTTTCATCTATAAAATGACAAAAATAATAGTCTCTTGACCTCATAAGACTGTTATCAGGATTAATTCAGGCAAGACATGTAAGCTGCTTGGCCTAACTCTTAGCCCATAGTCAATTTTCAATATTCAACATATATTATTTTTATCATTATTATGTTTCAATCTCCATCAGCAATTTTTTACATTAATAATTTTTATTCCATAACGCTTATTTTTCTTGCCTTTTTTCAGCAAAATCATGAGTTATAGTATTCAGTGAACTTGTTTCTTATAGATATTCCATCAAGAATTTTTAAACAGTGCTTTGTGAAATATTTGTGGTAGGGAAAGGAGGAAAGACCTTCAGCACACAGCCATGACCCTCTCCCTATCTCTGTCTTTCAAGGATAGGAACACTGTGTAAATTTGTTTTCCAAATTGGTATTCTCTGCAGAGGGAGAATTTGGAAGGGCTCCATCGGGGAACAAATTGGAAAGCCACTGTGAAGTTATTATCACAGTTCTATCTAACTTTCTAATTTACTTATAAAGAATAACACTAACCTTTATGGTCAAATATAAATTCACCTATTTTATCATTCTCAAACTCTGCTTAATATTATTTACTATCTTTACTTTGAAATCTTACTAAATGTAAGGGGAAAACTCACATTTGATTTAATTTTTACATTAAAAGGTCCATATGCAGGCATATTTCCTAATATAATAAATATGTGGAGGTTTTAAAAATCCTTTTTGTGGTAAAAAAAAAAACTCATGAGATCTACCCTTTTAACAAATCTTCAAATTCACAGTACAGTCTTAAACTACAAGCACAAAGTTGTACAACAGATCTCCAAAACTTTTTCATCTAGTGTGACTGAATTTCTGTTCTCACTCAATAGAAACTTCCTATTTTGCCTTCCTCCCATCCCCTGACAACTACTTTCTATTTGTATGGGTCAACAGCATTAGATACCTCACATAATTGGAATCATGCAATATTTGTCCTTCTGTAATAGGCTTATTTAACTCAGCATAAACTCCTAAAGGTCCATCCATGTGTAGTTTGACAGAATTTTCTTTTTTTTGTGGCTGAATAATATTCCATCATATGTATATATCACACTTTGTTTACCCATTCACCATTGAGGTACATTTCAGTTGTTTCCATCTATTGGTTATTGTGATTAATGCTGCAATGAACATTGGAGTGCAAATATCTCTTCAAGATCCCAATTTCAGTTCTTTTCCTATTTTACAGTGTCATCCTTGTCAAAAATCATTTGACTATATGTGTACATATATATATATATAATGTACATATATGTTTATTTCTGGGCTCTCTATTCTGTTCCAATGACGTCCATTGTCTGACTTTGTAGCAGTACTCTATATTTTTGATTATTATAGCTTTCTGATATGTTTTCAAATCAGGAAATGTGAGTCTTCCAGCTTCATTCATTTTTATTGAGATTGTTTTGGCTATTTGGGGTCCATCGTGGTTCCATATGAATTTTGGGACTGTTTTTTTCTATTTCTGTAGAAAATGCCATTGGGATTTAGAAAGAGATTGCATTGGATCTGTAGATTGCTTTAAGTAGTATACACATTTTAACAATATTAAGTCTTCCACTCCATGGACATGGGAGTTCTTTTCCACTTAGTTAGGTTATCTTTAATTTTTTTCAGCAATGCTTTCTTCTTTCATCTCCTTGGTTAGGTTAATTTCTAAGTGTTATATTCTTTTTGATGCTATTGTAAATGGGATTTTATTCTCAATTTTTCTTTTTGAATTCATTTATTAGTTATAACAGCTATTTCTTAGTCTTCAGGATTTTCTACATAAAAGATCATGTCATCTATGAACAGAAATAATTTTACTTCTTTCCAATTTGAATTTCTTTTATTTCTTTTTATTTTCTTATTGCTCTGGCTAGGGCTTCAAGTACTATGTTGAGCAACAGTCAGAATTCTTGTCTTATTTTTGATCTTGGAGAAAAAAAACCTAAAGTTTTTCACCATTGAGTATGATGTTAGCTGTGGGCTTTTCATATACAGCCAATATTATATTGAGGCAGTATTCTTCTATTCCTAGTTTGTTAAGTATTTTTATAAAGAAGGAACATTGAATTTTGTTAAATCCTTTTTCTGCATCTACTGAGATGCTCATGTTGTACATCATATTGATTGACTTTAGTATGCTGAATCATCCTTAAAACCCATGGATTAATTCCACTTGGTCATGGTGTATGATCCTCTTAATGTACTTTGATTCAATTTGCTAGTATTTCATTTAAGATTTTTGTACCTTATTAATCAGAGATATTGGCCTGTAGTTTTCCTGTCTTGTCATGCCTTTTACTTGCTTCAGTATCAGGGTAATCCTAGCCTCATAAAATTAGTTTTTAAGTGTTCTCCTCTCTTCAATATTTTTAGGAAGAGTTTGAGAAGGATTAGTGTTAATTCTTCGTTAAATATTTAGTACATTTCATCAGTGAAGATATCTGGTCCTGGTCTTTTCTTTGTTGGGAGGTTGTTTATTACTGATTGAACCTCCTTACTAGTCATAGGTCTGTTCCAATTTTCTATTTCTTCTTGATTCAGTCTTGGTAGGTTATGTGATTCTAGGAATTTATCCATTTCTTCTAAGTTATCCAATTTGTTGAGGCATAACTGCTCATAGTAGTCTCTTATGATCCTTTCTATTTCTGTGACATCAGTTGTCATGTCTCCTCTTTCATTTCTGATTTTATTGATTTTGAGTCTTTTTCTTAATCTAGATAATTTTGTCAATTTTTTGATCTTTTAAAAACTAACTAATAGATTTGTTGATTTTTTTCTGTTACTTCTAAGTTCTCTATCTCATTTATTTCTGCTCTGATAATAATCATTCCTTTACTTTGGCTTCTTTGGGCTTTTCTTTTTCCACTTCTTTGAGGTATAAAGTTAGGGTATTTATTTGAGTTATTTTTAAGATTCAATGTAGGCATTTATCATCATCAATTTATTAGTACTGGTTTTACTGTATCCCACAAATTTTGGTATATTGTGTTTTCACTGTTTCTCAAACATATCTTCTAATTAGCCTTTCTATTTCTTCTTTGACGCATTGACTGTTCAAGAGAATGTTGTTTAATTTCCTAATGTCTGTGAATTTTCCAGTTTTCTTTCTCACTTTTCTTTCTAGTTTTATTCCATTGAGGTCAGAAAAAAAATGCTTTTTATGACTTCAATCTTCTTAAATTTCTTAATACTTATTTTATGACCTAGCATATGATCAATAGTGGAGAATGTTCTGTTTGCACTTGAGAAGAATGTGTATTCTGCTGCTGTTAGGAGGATTGTTCTGTGTATTTCTGTTAGGTCCATTCAGTCTATAATGTTGTTAAAATTCTTTGTTTCCTATTGATATTCTGTCTGGATGTTCTATCCAATATTGAAAGTGGGGCATAGAAATCTCTTACTATTATTGTGTTACTATTTCTCTGTTCAGTTCTGTCATTGTTTGCCTCAAATATTTATGCACTCTGATGTTGGGTACATATATATTTATAATTGTTATGTCTTTGTGGTGAATTGAAAATTTTATAATCATATAGAGTCCTTCCCTCTTTTGACAGTCTTTGACTCATAGTCTATTTTGACTGACGTAAGTATGGTCAATCCTGATCTCTTCTGTTTATCATTTGTATAGAATATCTTTTCCCATTCTTTCTCTTTCAGTCTATGTGTGTCCTTAAATCCAAAGTGATTCTCTTATAGACAGCATATACTTGGATCTTGGTTTATTTGTTATCCATTTAGCCACTCTATGTCTTTTAGTTGGAAAATTTAATCCATTTACATTTAAAGTAATTATTTATAGGGAGGGACTTACTAGTGCCATTTGTTAATATTTTTGTCTATGTTGTAGCATTTTTGTCCCTCTTTTCCTCTCTTGCTGTCTTCCTTCTTGTTGTGCTGATTTTTTGTATTGATATACTTTTTCTTTTCTCATTTTCTTTTGTGTCTTTTCCATAGATATTTTCTTTGTGGTCATCACAAAGCTTACATAAAGCATGTTATAGTTATAATAATCTATTTTAAGCTGATAATTTATCTGCAATCACTTAAAAATATTCTGCATTTTTACATTCCACATAAACACACTTTATGTTATTTATGTTACAAATTATATCTTTTTATATTTTGTATCCATTAACATATTTCAAATGTTTTTAATACTTTTTCATTTAACTCCTATACCAGAATTAAAAGTGGTTTGTAGAACTACAGAATTCTGGATTTGTCTACACATTTACCTTTACCAGTGAATTGTATACTTTATATGCTTTGATGTTGCTGTTTTGTGACTTTTTTGTTTCAATTTGAAGTACTTCCTTTAATATTTCTTATAAGACAGGTCTAGTGGTGATAAACTTCCTTGGCTTTTGTTTATCTGGGAAAGTCTTTATTTGCCCTTCATTTTTGAAGGATAGTTTTGCTGGATATAATATTATTGGTTGGCATTTTTTTCTTTCAGCACTTTGAACATATCACCCCATAACTTTTGTCCTGCAAGGTTTCTACTGAGAAATTGTCTACTAGAGTTAGAGAGTTTCTCTTGTACATGAAAAGTTGCTTGTTTTGCTACCTGCAAAATTTTCTCCTTATCTGTAACTCTGATAATTTTATTACAATGTGTTCTAGGTGGATTTCTTTGGGTTGATCTAAATTGGGATCTGTTGGGCTTTCTAGATCTCAATGTCCATTTCCTTTTCTAGGTTTGTGAAATTTTCAGCCATTATTACTTTAAATAAGTTTCCTGCCCCTTTCTTGTCTCTTCTCCTTCTGGAACTTTTATAATGCATATATCGGTCTGCTTAATGGCATACCATAATCTCTTATATTTTCTTTACTCTTTAATTATTTTTTTCTTTTTATTTATCTGACCGGATAATTTCAAATAACCTGTTTTAGAGTTTGTCGATTCTTTCTGCTTCTTGATTAAGTTTGCTGGTGAACTCTTATAATGAATTCTTCATTTCAGTTATTGCATTTTTTAGCTCCAAAATTTCTTTTTTATATTTTCTGTCTCTTTGTTAATATGTACATTTTGCTCATGTATCATATTCTTGAGTTCATAGAACATGTTTATGATGGTCATTTCAAATTCTTTGTCAGGTAATTCATATATTTTATTTCTGGAGATTTATTTTGATCCATTGATTTGGCTGTTTCTCTGTTTCTTAATGTGTCTCATAATACTGTGGTTAGAATACAAGTATTTGAAGAAAAACAACCATCTCTCACAGTCTTTATGAACTGACTTTGTGCAAAGGAAAACCTTCACCGTCAGCCCAGCTAGATATTCTGGGATCCTCTGGAAACTTTTGGGGAAGGAATGAAACATCTCTGGGCCTGTGAGTGCAATTTCTCAGTTAAAGAGTCTTGCCAGTTATTTTACTAAGAGCTTATAATTTTCTTCCCTCTCCTGAATGTCTGCTTGTGGCACACTGAAAGTTCTCTGGTTCTACAGCAACAAGCCACCCTGTTCTGCCTCGTTCATAGAAGCCACAAAACTTCCAAAGTACACCAACATCCTGTCAGTGCACCAGATCAGGTGAGACATATATCATTCCTTTGTACGGCCCTCTGTGAAGCTAAGACACTACAAGCGTGCTCCATTCCTTTCCTCCTGAAGGAGAAACCTCAAGTTGTGCACATTCTCTGGATTATGCCCAGCTCTGCTGGCCATACCAAGCTACCAGCTACTCTTCTTTGTTCTCAGTGAGCCCCAGGCATACACACAATACTTGTCCCATCAGTGTTCAAATGAGGTAAAACAGAAACCATTTCCTCAGGCAGTCCTCTGGAAAGCCAGAATGTTACATCCAAGGTCCACTCTTCTCTTTCCCCTGAGAGATAGTAAGTTGGGGTGTTCTTCACTCATTCTCAGTTGTGCCAGTTTTAAGAAGGGGTTGATATAGGTAAAATGAAATTGTTCTTCGTACCCATTTTAATGCAGCTGTTCTTGGCTCTGTGCTCACCTGGGATATTGCAATTTCTCATATGGATTTTGGCATTTCATAGAACTATTTTAGTTCATACATTGTTGTTAAATCATTGTTTTGTGGAGGACAAGGGCTAGGACTTCTTATTTTGTCATCATGCTGATGTCAGTTCTGAAGGTTTATTTTTAAACATTTAAAGAAATTCACTTTAAAAATTTACCTCTTTAATGTGTATTAAAATGAATTTTTTAGTTACGCTAAATAGACCTTTTGAAAATAACATTCAACCTACTTTAAAGGGCTAATAAAAATATGCAACAAACACCTTACTATTAGAATCTTTCAAATCTTTCAAACTTTATCTCATAATACTTCCTGTCATTGATTCTATGCTTAGGAGTAAACGATTTTTGCCTAGAGAAGGCCCTAGGAACTTTTATCCCATCTCTGCTATTACGTATGATATTTCCCCTCCCAAGTAAGCTCTTTCCCTAAAGGAATGTACAAATTACTCTCATTTTTAAGATTCATACCAAATATTGTCTTTGATGAAGATGTTCCTGAGTTTTCCCCATGTGAAAATAATCTCTTTCACCTTTGAGTTTCTGTCTTGGTTGTTGAGGACAGATATCATAACATCAGAATGTAAAATTTCTAAAAACAGGGCTTTTGTTTCATTTATTGCTTTATCCAAAAGCACCTAAAATAAGGCCTGCCATACAGACGGTCAGCAAATATTTTTGAATGAATGAATGACTTTTGTAAAGTGATATCATCTCACTGTGATTCAATGACTCAACTTTTTCATACTCAAAATAAAGGTAATGATACCACCTATCACATACAGTTTTAACAAAAGGCAAATAAGTTAGTGGACATAAACCATTCACTAAATGTAAGTTCTTATTATTATAATTACTTTTCCAAGTATGGATAGACCATCAACCTTCAGGGGCATTTGGAAAAGGTTTGAATTTCAGAAAATTTTTAATGAATGAAGAAGGGGATAAGTGAAGAAAAAAATAAGACAACCAAAACCCAAAATTGTAGGTCAATGGAACTTCACTTCATAATCTCTGTCTTAGTTGTTTCCCTATCTTCAAATCTACTGTAGATTTATACTTAAGACACTAACATATCCTAGGAAACTTAGAGATGATATGCTTTTTAGATGCAGACATATTTCTCATTTAGTAAAAAGTTATGAGAAGAATAATATACAATGGAGTTATAAAAAAATTATACATCAAGAAAATTCATTCTCCATTTTTAGTCATCTTTTACCTATAACTTTTAAGTGCACACTTATCTTTTACATATCCTTTCTCATCATATCAAACATGACATTTATGCTTATATACTTGTTAACAATGTTATCATTGTCCCTTCCTGACTCTTCTCTCTTTTTTCTTGCTATGTTTCATGTTTGAAAAACTCCTTGCTTCTCAGTATACCAAGCAATTTTCTATCATTCAAGGGATTCTTGACAGTATAGAGTAATAGAATATCTGTGAAGAGATTAAGGTGTAAGCATTCCACCAATTTCTCAACTGGAAGGCTTGATGTTAAAGATATGAAGAAAAAGGGAAGGAATTATCCTGATTGATAACTGAATTAAATCTGTTATAGGAAAAAAAAGACAGTTGATGAAAATATTATCCATTTCATTCTAGACTACTTTCTTTTTATGATAGGAAAAGCATGAAAATGGGAGATAGGAAAGAGAAAACAGACGGTGGTAGGTAAAAGATTAAGAAGAGAAAAATATGTTTTAATTTTGCTGTACCATTCATATTTCTCTATAATGACCACTCTCCCTAATCCTTACCTCATAGCAGACATTCGTCTCTGTGGTAGTGCAGTATACAGATATACTGGCATTGGCTAATGTACATCCCTATACTGTACCTATCTGGAATGCAGCTGTTCATAATTGCCCTCTCACCAGGCAACAGCTGGAGATTTTTGTTTAGGGCAAATATCTCCCACAACTGATACACAGATGGAGAGAGCAGTTAACTGGCAACAATAATAATCATCCTCCACAGCAGGCTCAGGCTGGAACCAAAGCCACTGGGAGAAAATGTGAGACTATTTAACTTCTACATCAAGATTACAAATATCTAACTTCATAAAATTCAAAATAGCCACCCCTGCCCACCCCTCAAATATTCTAGCTTGTCTTTTCCAGTAAAAGAAGGCTATTCACCTTACTTAGTTCCCATAGGCAGATGTTTCTTGGATATTTAAGAAGCTGATTAAATAAAAGGACAGGCCTATAACTTGATAAAGTGAAAGGTAACAATAAAAATCTCATGATTACTACCTTTGCATGGACTCCCAGAACTCATTGTGCTTACAGTAGATTAAAACTTTAAAAATTTGTGGATTCTCACTTTGTGAATCTATGCTTTGAAACTGATACTAATTATCTATCTATAAATTATATTTAACATATTACTGTTTTCATTATTTTTATTATCTATTTCCCTATCTGTAAAATAATAAGTACATTTATATACACAAATAGTTTAATTACAAATATGAAAATACTTTTGGATCATTGAGGAAAGAACATTAAATATAATAAATAAATGAAATTAAAAATAATTGCAACATGTTTCATATATTACTTTGTGATTTTAAGTGATACAATGTATTTAAAAACTTTTATAGTTTTTATTCCTTTAATCCTAGCACTACATTAATCTCATTAATACTATGTTTAACTACAAGCCTTGTTATTATACTGTTCTATAAACCAGGGTTTAGTACAAAGGCAGATCTATCATAAACATATTGAAATACTATATAACCCTCTCAGTAATTTACTCAGTGCACATTCCTCTGGCATTAGCCCTCAGGATAACTTGTAGAAAGATTTCAATGAATCCGATTTACTTTGAAAATCACAGGAATAAGAAATTGCACTGCTAATGTTTAAAACAAAATAAGCATGAAAATTACTTATAGTTGAAATATAGATTTTTAGATAAATGACATTCAATTTGAGTGTTTTAAAGTATATGAAATAATCAAGTCCTTATTTGGGTCCATATCTTTACTCTAGTCTCATAAAAATATACTAGCAAAGATTCTCTGAAATGACAAACAAATAATAATCTACCTGAATACTTGATAAAAATTTATAGTTTAGAAATAATAACCTGAGGCTATAAAAGTTGGAAAGCAATTTTTCACTGGTTCCTTTTTCTTCTAATCATCACGTGCACATTTCATTTAGAGGGTGAGGAACTTTCATGTCAATGATTTTTCCATTTATATATTTATTTAGGTAGTAAGTATTTTTTAGGTTAGATTTCCCAAGTGGATCAGAAACTGAGAGTTAAAACAAAGAAAAGTAATCTGGTTTATATAAAACTTTCCAATATTTTATTTTCTTATTACATTTTATGAAAACAACCTTTATTAGTCAAATTTTTATTCTATAATTCTTTCCTTTAAATCAAAATAAGCAACTTAGGCATTCATATCTTATAAAATATAATATGACTTGATTTTTAATTTTGCAAATATGAATATTATATATTACATTTATATATGAACTTGAATGAAATATGTAATGTATCCACAGTACAATAATTTAAGCATGAAAGCATTATAGAATAATGATTAAAAAGCAAGTCACAAAAGCTCATTTTAGCCAATAAATAACTTACAGGCCGCAATAGAAAAACAAGGCAAAATGACCAATATATGCTTAACAAGAATGGAAGAATATAATGCTTATAATTATGGATTTGGTTATACTGTCAACAGATTTCACAATTTAGAGCAAAATTGCTGCCTTGATTAAATTACCAATACTCAAAAATATCATGTTACTGTAATATAGCACAAATATGGAAAGGCACTAATTTTCTCCAGTATCTGTCAAGAAATATTTAATATGTTTCATTTGTGTGTATACTGACATATAAAATATGTTTACCTAATATATGAGTTATTTTCAACTACTTTCCAAGTACTATTTTTTTGTTTTTTTTTTTTTAGTGGTAGATTTTTGTTTGGTTAGCTGTTTCTGAAATTAGCCATGATTAAAAATCATTACCATTTTCAAAATTGTTTTTACTTTAAAATAAATGGCTGAAATAAAAGAAACACTTATTGATATCATTAGCACTGTCCCCTCAGTACAAAAGCTAATTATTGCATTGAAAGTTCCAAAAAGTAAGTCAGGAAGGAAGCCATCACGTGGATAGAATAGTGGAAACACTCAGTATTTTTAATAAATTTAAGACTACATTTTCCATCATTAGTTACAGCACATTTTAGAGACATTATAAAACAGTACCATCTTCCCATCAAAAAGAGAATGACAACAAACCACCCTCTGGATGGTGTCTCTCTAATAACAATACTATTAGCATCTTCATAGGTTTTCTTTTTTTTTTTTTTTTTACACATGCTTTTTCACATGTTAGAATCCTAATAGCACTATCATTTTTTATCTGTTTTTGTTTTTCATTTGATAATATCGAAGTGGTTTCTTGTTTCAGTATGTGATAAATAAATTAAGTAGATTACTGGTTGAGTCCATTTACTTTATAGCTTTCTGATTCAACTGTGATGAGTGATTGCTTCTACTTGACTATGCAATGCATTTGCAGTTTCACAAAGTCAATGTTTTCATCCACCTCCTGAGATCGACCTTTTCCTTGACAAATCAAAACATTAAAGGTGATAGAACATTTTTTGAGACCTAATGCTAAGCTAAAAATTCATTAATGGGGGCTCACTATTAAATTGCTAGGTCTTATTTACTCATATGTGACTGTTAAATGATTTGTATCTTTCACCCCTGTTTATATGATTTTTATTAATTTCACCTGCCTCTATCTGTCCTAACACCTCTTTAGTTATCATTAACATTTTCTGTTCCTCATAGATTTGGCTTAGATCCTGAGATGCTTGGGCTCTCCTCAGAGTTAACACCCCTCTCTGCTCTACATATACAGACAGAAATATTAATGTGACACTCTGACAGCAGGCTATGGATCTGACCTTTTCTCAAGGTTTTTGCCAGTCTGTAACAAGTACTTTGTATGTCATTTCTCACCTCCTCTGATTATTAGGAGAATCTCTGGTGCTTAGAACTAACTCCACTCAAAACTTTAAAAAACTGTATACTACTCTTATCCTCTTCCAGAAGAACTCATATATCAATACCTACCTAGATCAGATTAGACTTTGCTTCACGCTCCTTGAATTAGTGATTCGGTATGTGTATTACCGATTCATTTCCTAAACCATGACCTTTGGTCTGCTCAGGGATCTCTCAGCAGGTCCCACAGATGCACTGATGCCATTTATGACAAACTTCATTAGCATTCACTCTGAGATCTAGGAGATTGCTATTTTCACCATACAGAAGAAAAATTACTAGAGCGGTATTTACGAATAATTCTTGGGCATTCCAATAAATTGGGCATAATGATAAACAGCCAGACTGTTGGATTGGCAGTAACTATGGTTGTTTTTGCCTCATTATTTCTACCTCTTGAAATTACTTAAAACAATTAGACCATTAAAAGTTTAATTTCCATTGAAAAATACTATCTGATTATTTTTTACTTACCATTTAAAAATATCTACCCTTTTTAATATAGACATATTATTTTCTACTGGCATTCCCAATAATCAAGTCAATAAAATTTTTAACAATTGTAGAATTAAATATCAGGTCACTTTGCATGGCACTGTTATGGCATGTATTTGACCAGAAGTTAATAAATTCTAGATTGAACATTTTCAGGAAAAAAAATTTTGTCTTCGTTAAGGTTTCCTTAGGAGAAAGGAACAGAAGCCTATTTACAATGGATTAAGTGAAATCATGGAGTTTATTAAAAGTATGTAGGAATATCAAGGAAAGTGGCCATGAATGTGGGCAACCACTCTATCAGCCCGAGTGCCTTTAGTCTTCTACTTCTGCTTCTCTCTTTAGATTTGTTTCATTCTTTGCTCTTCACAGATTACATTCTTCTGTTTATAAACTAACTCCCACCATCCTGCCTAAAATGTACATACCCAAGTTCAAGATAGGAAATGTGCAAAGCATACAAAGAAGGAAAAGAAAGGAAAATTTACTGTCTGGGCAGTGTCTATTACAGGTTTATCAAAATAAAGGTAATCTGAACTGAGACATCTTGCTAAAAATTACCCTGGAGCTTGTTAAGCTTTTTTAATGAATAAACCTCAGTCTTAGATTTTTAGCTCTCTAATAGAAGCTCAATTTTTAACTAATGTTCAGTATCCTTTGTGAAATCAAAATATTTTTATCAAGAATTAAAATAAAATAATACAAAATAAAATAAACCAGATATAATTTTAAAATAATGAACTATAAAAAAATTCTAAGGTAATTAATTATCAAATCCTGGCTAGAACAATTAGGGATATTACTGTATATTTGCTGGATCTTATAAAATGACTGATACATATATTCAGTGTAAATTGGACAATCTGGAAATACGTACAAATTTCAATCTTCCAAATACTTAATAAAATAATAGTTTAGTGATTCAAATTTTTAATTTATTTTTTATAATTGCTTTTTAAAAAGTTTTTGAGATCACATTATTGGCACTGATACTTTCGCAGTCTGAAAAAATAAAGTATGGTAGGCAAACTATGAAAGATACAAACCCCCCAAATCCTGTCTCTTGGTTATGCACTCAAAGACTAATCTTGGTGCTGCTGTGAAGAGATTTTTACAAAGACAATTAAGGTTTCTAATCTTACTTTAAAATATGGAGATTACCCTAGATTAACCTGTGTGCTAATATAATCATATGAGCCCTTAAGTACAAGGGGAAGTTAGTGAGAGATGCAGCAGAAGACGAGGCAGAACAGGTGTGGTGGCATGGGATTCTACACATTATTGCTGATTCTGAGATATAGTGGGCCACATGTAAGGAAGGACCTGAAAGAGGCTTACAGGAGTGCAGAATGGCCCCAGCTGACAGACAGTAAAGAAATGGGACTGCAATTCTACAACTACACAGAAATAATTCTGCCAACAATCTGAATGGTCCTGGCAGCAGATTCTCCCCTAGAGCTCTTGCATCTCCACAGGAATTTTACGATCTGCTTGTTAATTTCTGTAAAAAGTCAACAGAGATTTTGATGGGGATTGAGATGCACGTATAGATCGATTTGAAAATAGTTCTATCTAAACAGTATTAAGTCTCCAATCCATGAAACTGGAATGTTCCATTTGCTTAAGTGTTCTTTAATTTTGTGAACAATGTGTTGTAGTTTTCAGTGCACATGTCTTTCACATCTTTCATTAAGTTTATTCAATAAAATATTTGATTATTAAATGCTATTGTGTATTAAATTGTTTTATTAATTTCATTTTTAGAATGTTAATTGCTAGTGCCTAGATATACAATTGATTTGTGTATGTCAATCTTGGGTCCTACAAGCTTTATGAATTCATCCATAAGTTCAAATATGATTTTTGTGAATTTCATAGGATCCTCTATATACAAGATCATGTCATATGCAAGTAGAGATAGTTTTACTTTTTTTTTTTTTTCCAATTTGGATGCCTTTTATTTCTTTTCTTGCCTAATTGACCTGGCTAGAACCTCCAGTACAATGTTAGGTAGAAGTGATAAGAACAGACATCCTGCTTCTCTTGTTCCTTATTTTAGGAGAAAAGCATTGTTTTTCACTATCAAGCATAGTGAAAAACTATGCGTTTTGCGCAGTTGTCCTTTATCAGGATGATAAATGTCCCTTCTACTCTTAGTTTACTGAACAATTTTAATGATGAAAGTGTTTGCCAATTTTGTCACTTTTTCTGCTTATTAAGATGATATTTTTCTTTGTATACTATTAATATTAACACTAGTTAGTTTTCAAATGTCAAACCAACTTCGCATTCCTAGGATAAATCCCCTTTGTCCATGGTGTACAATGTTTTGTATGTTGATAGATAATGGCTTGCTAGTATTTTGCTGATATTTTTGTATCAATATTGGTCCATAGCATTTTCTTCTTGTAATTTTTTTAGCTGGTTTTGGAATCAGGGTAATACTTGCTTAATAGAATGTATTAGGAAGGGTTCTTTCTTCCAATTTTTTAAACAGTTTGCAAAAAAAAAATGGTGTTAATTCCTCTTTAAATGTTTAGTAGAATTCATTAGTGAAGCCATCTGGGTTTTGTGTGTGTGTGTGTGTGTGGAAATTTTTTAATTAGTAGTTCATTCTCTTTAATGTTATAGCCTATTCAGATGTTCCATTTTTTTTCTTGCTTGAGTAAGTTTTGGTAATTTGTGTATTTCTAGAAATTTGTCCATTTCATTTAATTTGTCTAATTTGTTGGCATACAGTTGTTCACCATAGTCCCTTATAATCATTTTTGTTTCTGTAAGGTTGGTAGTAATGTCCTCTCTTTCACTCCTGATTTTCATGATTTGAGCTTTCTTGCTTTTTTCTTGATCAACTTAAATTTGTTGATTTCAATTTGCTCCAAACAACCAACTTTTGGCTTCATTCATTTTTTTTCTATTGACTTTCTACTATTTCATAAATCTCCATTCTGGTTTGTATGATTTTCTTCTTTCTGCTAGTTTTAGGTTTAGTTTGCCACCATACTCCAATGTTTTAGGTGGAAAATAGATTATTTGAGATCTTTCTTCTTTCTTAATAGATTATACATGTGTATAACTATCCTCCCTGAGCTCTGCATTACTTGCATACATTTTGTTATTTGTGTTTTCATTTCCATTCATTTCAAAGTATTTTCTAATTTCACTTATGATATCTTCCTGATGAACTGGCTATTCAGGAGTGCATTAATTTCTACACATATTCATATTTCCCAAATTTCCTTCTGTTCTTGATCTCTACTTTAATTTCCTTGTGTTTAAAGAACACACTATGTATGATTTCATTCCTTTTAAATTTATCAAAGCTTGTTTTATGGCCTAGCATATAGTCTATTCCAGAGAATGGTTCATGTGTACTTGACAATAATCCATATTCTGCTGCTGTTGGGTGAAGTGTTCTATAGCTGTTAGGTCTAGTGGGTTTATCATTTTATTCAGGTCTTCTACTTCCTCATTGATCCTCTTCCTAGTTGTTCTGTCATGACTGAGAGTTGTATATTGAATTCTCCAGCTGAATTATTTAATTTCTTATTTCTCCCTTCTTTTCTGTCATTTTTTTTTTTCTGAGAATAAGATTGTTGGTTGATGAAGCTTACTTTGCAGCACTTTGAATATGTCATTCCACCATCCTCTGGTCTTTATTCTTTCTGATAAGTCAGCTGTTATTTTTATTGGAGTTCTCTTTTACTTGATGGGTTGCTTTCCTCTTATTGCATTCAAGATTTTCTCTTTATCTTTGGCTTTCAATATTTTGAGTATAACTTGTCAAGGTGTGGATTTCTTAACATTTTTCATATTTGGAGTTTATTGCATTTGTTGGATGGATAGATTGATATTTTCCATCAAATTCAGGAAGCTTTTCTCCATTTCTTTGAATACTTTTTCTGTTCCTTTCTCTGTCTCCTCATCCTCTGCTATTCTTATTATGAGTATGTTGGTACATTCGGTGGTGTCCCACATTTCTCTGGGGCTCTGTTCATTTTTACTTTTTTTCCTCTTTGCTCTTCAGGTTATATAATCTCTCTTTATGTATCATAAAGTTTGCTGATTCTTTATTCTGCCAACACACATCTACTGTTGAGCTGCTGTAGTGAATTTTCATTTTGGTTTTTGTACTTTTTAACTGCAGATTTTCCATTTGGTTCTTTTTAATAGTTTCTCATCTTTATTTATACTCTTTGAGAGTATAAATAAACCTCCCTTTAATTTAATTTAACATACCTTCTTTAAATTCTTTTGACATTATTTCCTGTAGGTCTCTAAACATATTTATAATAGTTGTCTTGAAGTCTTTGTCTCTAAATGTACCCTTCAAGGGAAGTTTTTATTACCTGTTGATTTTTCCTTGTGTATGTGTCACACTATTATGTTTCTTTGCATGTCTATAATTTATCTTTTTGGGTGAAAACTGGACATGTTAGACATTATATCAACTCTGCATACTAATTCCAGCTGGTGGTAGTAGTGGGGCACTTGCTATTGTTGTTTCCTTGTTCATCTGTTTCTTTGTTTAGTGACTTGGCTGACCTAATTTTGCATAGCCTATTCCCCCGTTGTGCAACCTCTGATGTCCCTGTTCAGGTTCCCCTCTACCTCTTTCTTTTTCTTTAGTCTGCTATTTTGGAGTCACTCGTGCATCAGCATAAGCCGCTTATTCATCCAAGTCTGTGTTTTAGCCCCTGGCTCATATTCAAGCCAGGGATTAGTACTCTGGGAGGTTCTTCTTTGATGGTTCCTGAGAGGATGCAGCCTTGAGCATGCTCAGTCTTACAGATTGATAAGGATGATTGTGACTATATTTTTAAGCCTGGCTTCCAGGGAGTTACCACTGGATCAGAGTAGCTTATTATTTAACCAGTTTATTGTTTGGCCAGAAGTTGTATTTAAATCCCTCATGACAGTGAGAGGTCCACCCTATGTTGATGGGACTAAGTATGGCTTTGCAAATGCTTTCAACTCCTGCTCTGATTGCTCCTGTGTGAGTACAGAATAATGTGCATGCACAACCTTTCCACCTCCAGAGTTGGCTGATATCATGGCTATCTCTGAATCTCTCCATTAAACTTTTGGCTGCTCTACCATTTTACTTGTATCTTGGAGCTACCAATTTCCTCTTAACTGCTCTCATTCAAGATCTCCATCATTCTTGACAAAATCCTAAGGCATGTAGTTCTCCATACTCTGTCCCAAATAAAGGGTCCTCAGGTAAAGCTATAAGCCTCCTTATCCTATAACCTGCCTTTCCCCTAGGGCAGAACTGTCACACCACTACACTGGTGCTGCAGGTGGCAATTTATTTTTGACCAAGTGTCACCCTAACTCTATGAGGCTGGGTGGCATACCCTGGTCTTTTTGGCTTGGCCCTCTCATTGTGGAACTCCTACCCTATGAACAAGCTGGGGCAAAAAGATTGGGCCCCCAATATTCTTGGCATGCTGTGCCTGAAGCAGAGCTCCTATGCTATAAGTGGGGGTTGGCTGGAGAAAAGACCAGTCTTCTTGGTCACCTCTGTCTAGAATAGACTTCTGCAACATAGGCCTGGGTAGGATGAGAAACACTGGCACTCTGACCCCCCTAGGTATAAATTGTGGCCATAAACTGGAAGCTGGAAGGATAAGAGCTCCCATCTTCTTGACTGCACATGATCTTGGCATAGTTTCCATAAAATGAAGCTAAAGGGATGGGAAGAATGGTGGTAAAGAAGTGGGTCATACAAAGAAGTGGGGTATATGCCACAGATTCCTGCTATTCTTTCAGAAGTTTTAGTAGATTTTCTATTTATTTATCCACCTTTATTTAGCTATAATTGACAACATTGTATATATTCAGTGTATGATATTATATGTGTACATATGCATACATGGTGAAATAATTACCATAGTCAAATTAACTAACACATCCATCACCACAAATAGTTACCATTATTTTTAATATGTGATAAGAACACTTAAGATCTACTCTCTTAGCAAGTGAAATAAGCCAGTACAGAAAGACAGATACCATATGACTTCAATTATATCTGGAGTCTAAAAAAGTTGAACTCATAGAAACAGAGAGTAGAGTGGTGGTTACCAGGAACTGAGGGATGAGGGAAATGGGGAAATGATGATCAAAGGGTACAAACTTTCAGTCAGTAGGTTTTCTTGAATGAAAATCTATTTTCTTAAGGCTCTTAAGACAATTTCTAGAGACTTTCATGACTGAGTTTTTTTTTCTTTCACAATTATTTTCACCAGTTTTTAAATTACTGTTTTTCTGGGGAGAGAGTCTGCCAACTTCCTTCCATAAGTCCTGTTTTTCTTAGGTTTTGGGGGGTTTTTTATCCACTGCACATTTAAAAAATTTTTATTTTACTTTAATTCTTAACCTACCTTGAAAATTACTAGTAGATATATATTACCTGTCTAGGATAAATTTCCAATTAGATTATCGCAGACAAATGTTTTAGCTTCTTTGAGCTACAGTTTAGGTTCAAAATAGAGGGAAAAAAAGGTAAACCATTTCTACTGGCAGCACTTCATATTGGATAATTTACATTAGTAACTAAGCTACGCACATAATTCTTATCAGAACATGGCATCTGTCTCTTCAGACAATGAAAGCACCTTTTGGATGAGAATAATATATTGTGCTGCATCACTGGGTTTCTCATCATAGCCCCTCTGTAAATCTAATTATGATATATATGCAGCAGTTGCTAACTCCCATTAATGGAAATGGATGCATCAATGACCCCCATTTTACCAAGTCTAAATAAACTAATACTCTATATCTAAAGCACACCCAGGCTATTTAAACCTTTCTCCCCTGGCTAAGCATAAGAACAGTAAATTATCATAAATCAAAGCCCACAGATATATACATGACAATGGAAGCAAATTATTAATGTATGAATATTCCCATTCTTTCCCCTCCCATTTCTGCAAAGAAGAGTTTGCAAAGGATTTCTGTTCGGATATTTTGTAGTTCAGAAACAGGATAAAAAGTTGTACTTGTGGGCAACTAAGTACCTAAGGAAGGGGAAGAATTTTGAGGAAAAATTTGAAGAGATTAGTGAGGGACTATGTGAATGAGAGAAAAGAAATGGACAGAAGAGAGAGGAGTTCAAAGTGTTTCTATGGCTTAAAAATCTTCTTCATGGTATATAAGGATCATATGTAAAGAATTTGAATTATTTTGAAATTGCTCTTTGGTCACCAGACTGTATCTATTTGACCACAATTTTACTCCTATTCTGAATGACTGTTCACTGCTTCTAACAGATTTCCAAAGACATTAAGATTTAATTCAAATTATTATCGATGGCATGAGCTTAATTTATAAATTATTATTCTACGGGAAAAAAACCTTTGGTTGCAATATTTTTCAGACTGTATTGGTGTACTGGTATTGAGAATTGTCATGAGAAATGACAAAAACAGCATTGTCTTTTGATCATTCCAGCTCAATGTAGACTATTTTTATAATCACGAAATGTTTAAGAGTGGCGAAGAATATACCCCATTCCAACAATATTCAAAATCCTAAACAATTATTTTATAAATTTGTATATATAAACTACTAGAGCTAAGATCTTCTGTGCTGACTACTTAGATTTTATATTGTGTCCTTAATGAGTTTGCATTTAAAATGCAAGCAATTGTTTACATATTACATTCTCTGACTTTTATATGTCATACATAAAATTCTTCTCACCATGGGGATTTTGGGTGGCAGGAGTGCATTGATTGCATAACATTTGGAAGTGAAGCATCTAAATTAAACAATTTTCCACAGCATGTAGATATTTCTCAATTAACATTTAAACACAGATTTTTTAATAATGAGCTAGGCAACTTCTTTTTCTATATATGGTAAACACTGTGGAGAGTTTAAATAGATCAGGATAATTTATGCTTAAGTTGATCCTAGAATATCTTCATCTATGATTTCACAGCATCTTTTGAATATGTTTTACTACAGTATACATTTCTTGGAGTGTGTGGGGGGAGTGTAATGTGTATATATGTGTTTGAAACACAATAACCACCTCGTATATGTAAGTAATAAATGAGTGAATGAATAAGTGAATTAATGAATATCTGAATAATTCTAACTAAGATTGTATCCTATTTACCTCCTGATCCAGAGTTAGAACATATGCATTTTTTCATTTCTAATGACACAAACACCTGCCACTTGTTAGAATGGCCTCCATGTCTTCTATTTCCTTCAGTCTTCCTCTGGAGTGTTCCTAGAGGACAGCTACAGGTTAAAGAACAGCTGAAAGGGGAATAGATGACATGTCTTATGTAGAAGACAGGTTCAATATTTAGTACTGAATAAGGATTTGGAATCCATCCAGGAACATAGGAACTCCTAAGATAAGATACAAGATCTATTCTAGGATGAGGACCAGAAGAAACAACCAGACCACAATAAAGAGTCAGAAGTGTACACAGATGAAAGCCAAGGAGTCAAACTGAGCAGACACAGAGAAGAGTCAGTAAGAGAAACAGGAAGTAGTTTTGGTTTTAAGGAATAATTAAAATTTAGACCTAAGATTTAAGTTGTACAGACAAGCAAAGTGTCTAGTTAAAAACTTTTAGATATGCATTTCATATATTTAATAGACCATATGAAAGGCAGGATTTAACAAGGCTTTCCTGAATTTGTGCTAATAGCATTTCAATCTTTATGTTGAGTTGTATGAACAAAATAGTATAGTATTATTAGAGTATTTGTAAAAATGAAATTTAGAATTTCAGTCATTTAATATAATGTTCATAAAATTCTACAAACTCGAAAAACAACCCACCCAGCAAAACAATTTAATACTTACAAATGTTAAGATTTCTAATTGTTTTGCCTTAAGGAGGAAAGTGGATTTCTTCTTACATCAGCTTTTCTGTTTTGGGCTGTGAAATTATCTATTACATACTACATACTAAATTTGAGAAGTTCACGTGTTTTAGCATGAACTTTCCATATATTTTTTTTCTTTAACTATCAGTTTTCTTGTAGTGTTTACCAAAGGCAACAAGGAGAACATTCATTTCTGAAGTGAAATTAATTTTTCTCTTACAATTCTGGCAGATCTTTTACGATTCCACTTTAGAACTAGAAGCAACAACTATAATATCAAAGTTAATTTTTTTAAAACCCAATTTATAATAATTTTGTACTAGAAGTATATGTAATGGCGCATAAAACCACAGCCATTGCTCTGCATAATTATACATTTTTCTGTAACTATTCTTAAATCAATTAAAAGGTATAATAGGTCAACAGAAATGTGTATAGTTTGTTGCTCAAACTCAGATCACAATGTAGGTGGAGTTAATCAATGTAAGGAGTTACCAGTTAATTAAGTCCTTTTTCTGTGTTCAGTCTTCTGTAAAAAACAAAGGCATGAAGCCATGTATGATTCAAAGAAAACACACATACACACACACACACCCACATACAACCTTGATGTATAATACTGAATATTGAAAATATATCCATATATTAATAAAAGACTTTTTTAAAAAGGAAGTCGGAGTGATGATAGAAACTTAACAATAACTCTTAATTTCTTACTTCAACTCAAAATGTGTCCAGAGCAAGTGTCTATAAAACCTTCTGAGGAAATATTTGTTTTTATTAAACAAATGAGTTAACAACTAAAGCTTCAGTTTTATGATGAACTAAATCAAACTCACTGAGAGAATAACATCAGAATATGATCTTAGATCACAGATTAATTCGCTTCTTTGATCTTTAAGTGCCCACTGATTTAATTTGAATGCTTCTATATCTCCTAATTGAAATTCTAGAGGTACTATCTGTAATAACTTTCGACCTAATTTATAATAAATCCAACTTCTCCATGGCTTAGTTTCCCTACATCAGAGGCCAAAATTGTATCTCTTCTGTGACAGAAATGAGGGGAAGATTAATAAGAAATATTTGTTGTCGGCCGAGTGGTGGCTCACGCCTGTAATCCTAGCACTCTGGGAGGCAGGAGGATTGCTTGAGCTCAGGAGTTCCAGACCAGCCTGAGCAAGAGTGAGACCCCCGTCTCTACTGAAAATAGAAAAAATGAGCAGAGCATGGTGGCTGAGGGAGGAGGATCACTTGAGCCCAGGAGCTTGACGATGCTGTGAGTGAGGCTGACGCCACAGCACTCTAACCTGGGCAACAGAGAGAGATTTTCACAAAAAAAAAAAAAAAAAAAAAAGAAAGAAAGAAAAAAGAAGAAAAGAAAAGAAAAGAAAAGAAAGGAAAAAGAAAAGAATTATTTGCTGTTGTCCAGGATGGGATTCCAGAGATCTTGCCTCACCACCCTGGAGGACAACCGTAATTAAAACCAGGGAAAGATAATGGCACTAAAAAGAGACTAAAGCACCCATCCTGTCTACCCCAAACTAAACTCATGCTACTTATGCACTATTCTAGTCGACAACACATCACAGTAACAAGAACAATTTTCATAATCCCTTGTTTGCATGGCACTTTGAAAATGACCTGTTATTTGTCCCCGGGACCTCTCCCTGTGACACGGGAATCTTTGGTACCATTTTACATTGGGACAGAGCTGGATTAAGCCGTGTGAGCAAAGTCACAGAGTGACAAGGACAAGATTTTCCCCCAGCCCACCCTCCCGCTCCAGGGTCTTAAAGAAATGTGTTCTTACCACGAGAACTGGCTATTTAGAATCCTGTCCTTCCGCAGTGCCTCGCTTCTCCTCGCGCCCGCCGCCTCCTCGCAGAACACCGAACCGGAAAACAGACGCGCCCCTGCCCCGCCCTGCAGGCCGCGAGGAGCCACTTCCGGTCAGGGCGGTCGGGCGCCAAGCGAGGCTTCGCACCGCCCGCCTCCGCCCAGCTCCTGTGGCGGCAAGCTGAGGTATTCTGGCTGGAACTGCGGCCCCACAGGCAAGGGCTGCGTGTGACCTGTCTGAAATGGTCCGCCAAGGTCTTGGTGTAACACTCCTGACCGTCTTTCTCAACGAAACCCGCCTATAACATTTATTCCTTTTTTTAAATTTTTAAATTTATTTTATTTTTTAAATTTTTATATATTTTATTTTATTTCAGAATATTATGGGGGTACAAATGTTCAGGTTGCATACCTTAACTTTGCCCCGCCAGAGTCAAAGCTACAAGCGTGTCCATCCCCCAGACAGTGCGCACCGCACCCTTAAATGTGAATATATCCTCTTCTCCTCCCCTCCCACCTGCCCAACACCTGATGGATGTTACTACCATATGTTCATTGTGCAACAGCTTCCACGGCCTGCATTCTGATCGTTTCATTTCTATACTTTATGTACCTGAACTAAATCCCCAACTGGGTTAACTGGAGCATTGTGTTTTCCCATTTTCTCTCACCACAAATCTGTAACGATGAAGAGAGTCATTTAAAGAACGCATCAGGTCTATAAATGTCTTGGTTTTGTGAAAACATGTCTAATTTTAACAGGAGCAGTGGTTCTCAAAGGGGGCATATTTGGTCACCACCACCACAACCACCGTGACAGGCACATTTGGCTACATTGTTTGGTTGTCACGCTGGGGGAAGGGTGGTGCTACAGAGATAGTGTTAAACATACAATGCACAGGACAGCCCTCCAAAACAAAAAAATTATCTGGCACAAAATGTCAACAGTGCCAGCTTGAGAAGCCCTGGGTTATAGAAATACCTGTTTGTCATTACTGGCTTTCCCCTAACCCCCAAAGAATCTCAGGTAACTTAGAAGCGCATTTAAACCTCAAATACTTGCAGACCAACTAATCAGAGTCCTAACTTTACTAAAAATATTTCTTTGCTTTATACTTTAAAAGACCAAAACAAATGAATTTTTTTGGTTTTTTTTAAGGAAAAAAAGCTCACATCGGCAATTTTGGTATAAAAAAGCAGTCCAGTGTCTAATCATTCCTAGCCCTCACATGTTATACGTCGACAATACTCTATAATAGAGCTGATGTATAGAATAATTAACCTGGAACACTTCAAGAGAATCAGTTAACAAGGAGAGAGTCACTTTTAGCAATGTCGTCTCATTATGAAAATAGAGACATTGAACATTACAGTCATGAAAGATTTTCAATAATACAAGTTGAAATAAGAGAGACTTTTTCTGGTAACAGTGTTAACCAGAGAAATCAATTTGTCAGGACATCCAAATCTCAGTAATCAAGGTTTCAATTAGTGTCTATAACATTTAATCCATAAATTTTATCTCGGCATAAGTAAAAATGGTAGTGTCAAAAGAGCTCTTAAAACATTACCCGGGAGCAGTTGCCCTACCTTTGCAGGTACATAGTAGTCTATCCAAATTTTGAATCTTTGGAGAAAGACGTTGTAAAAATTCTCATTCCTATTACTCTTTCTAATAACAAATTTCATTAAAAGACTGGAAATTCTTTTCCTTTTTTATTTCCAAATTGTACACTTCACAAAAAAAGAGAATAGTTAATTGCAACTTTCTCTGTACTATGATGCTTTAAATAAAAGTATATGGTGGAAAAGTCTGTGTTTCATAAATATGCCCAGCACCAAAATACACTTATAAGAAAACAAAAGTTAAGGTTTTTTAAAATATATCTTACTTTTTTCAAAAGGTTTATTTTTATAGCATAATAGATAAAATAAATACTAAAATTTCATATGAGGCACAATGGAAAATATACTACTATTTTCTGAAAGTTCTATATGTTTTAATCTTTATACATTTTTAAGAAGTTTTCATCTTCATATTTTCAAGAAGCTTTTAGGCCTTTTAAGCTGCTTTGAATTTTAAAAGCTATCAAATTTTCCAAAAAGGCGGCAAAACTTTGCTTAGAGCAATATGTTTATTGCAGAACCTTTGTTAATGAATTGTGGATTTAAATGACATATCACAGGTAACATTTACATGGTAATTAACAAAACTATATAAAATATTCCTTTCTTTAATTTTAGTAGCCGTTACCTTTTTTATTAAATCAAGTAATATATTACTTGCCAAGATAACTCTTTGTTTCTCAGATGGAAAGATAAACAGAAATGTGTGAAAACTAATCTATTCTATAAATTCTAAATTTTTGCTTATTATTTTATGAAGCCCACCATGGCATAGCACATTTTTGACATTTTCCAGCATGTAATTTCAATTACAATGTTATGACTATTGCAATTGGCATGTGGGAAACTGCATTAAAATGTGAATAATTTTTGGACCACACAAATATATTTAAATGTCATACTGTAAAGGAAAAATTTCCTTGGAATTGGTGTTTGATGAATCCCAAGTGACCACCCCCCCCCCGAACTTTACATCATTTTGTGTCACCGATTCCAATGGCATTTGGTTTCTCCTCCCCAATCTCTCCCTAACTCTGCTTTCTCTACATATTTCCATTGTGTTGACTACAAGGTTCAGGAAAATAAATGATCCTTTTGACTAACTTATATGAGCAAGAAATAAAAAGATAATTGAAATAGGTTTTATTTAAGTAAATAGACCTGCATTAATTCCAAAATATGAACTACACATATAAAATTATTTCTGTTCAAAAACATGTATTTTCTTTCAAGTTAAACAGAATAATAACATTTGCTGTGAGGATATGGACAGATGTGCATTCTTTTTCTGGAGATGGTGTGATAGTTTTCTTAGTTTCAACCAATATTTCTTAAATACACTATTGACATTTGCTACCAGATAATTCTTTGTTGTCAGAGTTGTCCTATATATTATAGGATGCTTAGCAGGATCTCTGCATTCTACCTGCTAGTTGTCAGTTACATCTTCTCAGACATGAGAGGCAAAAATATCTCTAGACATTAATTGTCAAATGTTCCCTGAGTGGCAAAGTTGTCCCTGGTTAAGAACCATTGGTTTGAACAGGTATATCCCTGCAAATACATTCATTATTTAAAAAGGTGGGAGGGAGGAAGAAATAAAGGAAAAAAGGGGAGGGCAAAGAAAGAGAGAAGAAGGGAGATAGACACAGAGAGAGGTAAGAGATAGGGAGATACAGAGACACAGACAAAAATCTTACCACCGGACCATTGCATACTTTCTGTCTACTGCCTACATTTTTATTAGTTCTTGTCAAACACATATTTAATTAGTTCTGATATCCAACAAGTTTGGATAATAATACCACAGGTTCTAGAGTTTGGCTAAAGATCAAATTCCAGTCCCAGCCTATGCCAGTTTTGTATTTCTATGATCTGGGAAATATATTTAATTTCTCTAATCCTCAGTTTCCTCATTGATAAGCAGGAGATTACAATATTATTGGTACATGGAGTTATAAATGTGTTAATGCTCATAAGTACTTAGTAGGATATAAGATAAACTCAAAGCTGTTTCTTATATATATATCTCAGCATCTACTTCACTATCACTGATGAGGCAGAATCCTATTTTTAAAAATAAAATTCTATATTTGAAAAATAAATATATACAATTAGGGAGAAGATCAAAATGATTAAATATTAATGTTTTCCAGTATTACTAAGAATAAGAACTCTTTAACTCTAACAGACCCATCATATTGATTTATAGTTTTAAGAGTATTTATCCACATAAGCAAATCTTCATTTACTTTCAACTGATTTTGTGGGGGGCAGTGTGAAACCTTAGTTGGGTCTGCTCTTTAAAAGATAATTTTTAGAGCTAAGATAGGTATTTTTCTTGTCATTTACAATATATTTCTTAACTCTAAGGACTCAACACTAGAAATAGAACTCTTTAAGCAGTGACAGTAATGACCTATGTTAAAAATATTTTAAGTGTTTTTGAACTATTTCATATTCCAACAAAACATTTTTCCACCAAGAAATATCACCATAACACACTTGTTTACTTGGCCCTCACAACCCACGAAATTGCATTTCTAAACTAAAGTCAGCTAAATACTCTCCAGCAGGGAATGCCCTGAGTATGTGCATACATAAAACACTTATCCATCCGTGTGTTCCTTAAACAGAACACAATCTATAAACTATCAATTCAAGCATTCAAGCAATTTGTATCAATATATTCTATTAAGTGTATACTCTTAGTGAACCAGTAGCATCATCTTAGAAATTCAATATTGAAAATGATTATTTTCACTTGGAATGGAGACAGATTAAATTACAAAATAATACACAGTAATAATTGTAAATGTAAAGCCACGTAGGACAGTTATACAGACATAAATATACAAATTAATTCAGAAAATAGATGTTGAATGCCTACTATCTGTCAGTATTGTAGACACCTGTGTATAATTCATTGAACAACAACAATGAAACTATCCTTGAGGAATTCACCTATATATTTATACCTGTTGGGTGAATTATATATTTTCTTTTCCTAATAGAAGTTATAAGCTATTAAAGACTGGTTGCAAAGAGCAGGCCTTCTTCTTTTACACAAATTATACATTTGAGAAATTCAATTCACTCCTACTTTTTATAATATGCCTTATTTTTTCAAAAATAATTTAATTATCTATTCTGGACCTTTTGTCAACAGAAATTTTTCATCCTGAAGTATTTTACCAGTATTAATTTTGAAATTACAACAAATAAATTTCCAAATCCAATGTAATCTCAAGTAAAGTTTTTTCAGAGATGGCAGGAACCCAAAGAAAAGCAATGAACTTAATTTTCCTTAGTGACCCTCTTGTCTAAGTTAACCAAGTTAGACTGAAGCATTTACACTTCATTCATCCTTTCAACAAATATTTATTAAATGCCTCCCCTTTTGTGGCTATTTTAAATAATAGCCATGGGAAAAAAGAAGAATAAATTTCTCCATAATTACCTACCTCATTACCACAATTTAAGGCTGTCTACAGCTTTTAAAAAACAATTCTCTTGGAGTATGTGAGGTACAGAATTCTTCATACAACTTGAACTAAGGAAGCTAGAAAAAAAATAGTAAGAGATGTAGAATGTCACTGGATATTTCTCCAAATCAGCAAGTAGACCAGGAAAAATACCTATAGTTCTAACACAAGCCCAGGAATAAGCATCCTCTAAGTGTTGATGCAAATCATGTGACACGGGGATGACGAGGTCAAACTCTCAGTGCTGGTAAAGCCTGATGAGAGACATCTTTTTGATGATAGAAATTCTTGTATTTCTTGGAAAGAGATTACATTTGCTGTTGACTATTCCATAACTGCATAAATTTAATATTGTGTGAACTTCATCAGGTCCCTCAAAGCTACCTTATTTTCTCTAAACTCTACTGCAAATGCTAGAAACATCTTCATTAGCATGAATTTATCAAAAAAACCTAACATCTACCACACATGGTAAGCATGGGATCTTGGAATGAAGCCAAAATATCTCTAATCTTTCCCGGTGAAGAGGTTTCCTATGTGTCTTCAATGTTATGTTACAATTGTCACCACTCTAGAATCTACTTGCTTCCTTGCAGCTATTCCTCAGTCATCACTGGATGGTAAGTCAAGTTTAATCTTTGCTGAATACTTTCTGGTTCTCCCAGGAGGTAGTTCCTTTCTCAGGGGGTAATCTACTTTTTTTTTTTTACCTCACTTTCTTAAACCTCCTGGATGTAACCACTCTTACTATTCTTGTACTTCTTGGAGGTTACGTTGAACAACTATATTATTTCACCAAAGGCCTGCTTTATATAAGTCTTTCTCAAAATACCACATTATCTGTCTGTTTCAGTAAAAATGTGTTAAGATTTTCCCTGATTTGTTACCACTATTCTATCCATCTACAATATTTTTTCTCTTTGCTTTCTTCCCATTGTTCAAAAACAACATTCCAATGCCTCTTGCCAACTGAAATCCATTTTCCATCAGTCTTCCATAGTTATCCAATCTCCATAGTGACCTTTATCTCAACTCTTATGATAGTTTGTGTACATGTCATGAAACAAATGCTATCGAGGTAATGCTATGAGGTTCTGTGCTAGGTGATATATCTAATATTTGATAATGTATCAATTTATCAAATCTCTTTCATAATTATGTTGAGATATACATATTAAAATTTCTATTGTTTATTCTTTCTAATACATATCTTCTAATATACTACCTAAAGTAAATTTCTTTGAGTATAATAATCATGTACTATTATTTCCTCATAACATCTTATCCTAACCTTGGCCCCAACTATATATTTAAAATGCTTATATGAAAAATATTTAATGAAACAGAATGAATATTTGGCATTTAATTTTTTTCTTGTGTAGAAAAAAGAAACTGTAGAATTAAGAATACACAGACTGCCTCTAAATCAAGATACTGTCTATAATTTTGTAAACTACTCATTCAATTAAAAATGTTTATAACGGACTAGACCCTCAGACTCTGTTGCCAAAAATGTCCTGTGTTTTAGCTACACAGTTTCCAATTTGATATTAAAGAACAGAAACTGCACAAAGTTTCTCTCATAAGTGAGTGAAAGGAGATAATTTTGTGGTAAGACCAAAATAAGAAGTGTTAGCAGGATATACCAACCACTCCTTAACAGCTGATGCACTTTCAGAGAGAGGCAACTGAGTCTGTGGAAGCAGCCCCAGGAGCGGAAGCAGAAGTTGTATTTTTCCTGCCACTTACACTTCCTTTGCAATCAAAAATGCCTTTTTACAGTAAAAAACAAAAAAGAAAGAAAGAAAAACTAGTGCTTCCCTATGTCCACTGCCCTACTCAGCTACTGTGGGACCACCTAAACGGTTTGTGCAGACCAACCAAAGAACCCACCGTGACTTACATCAATAGCTATTAGGTTATTAAGTATGAAATGTCCGATTTCCTTAAATGCTAAGTTTGACAGTTAATATCTCTGACATTTCTTGTTTTGTTTTTATTGTGAAGGTACATCCTCATTCTTCCAAAAGCAGTTTGGCTTGTGATTATCTTTCAAATTTTTTTAGAGCAATTTTTGTGAAACCACAGATAAGTAAAAAATGTGTGTTATTTTTGAATATGAGTTCCATCAGGGAACAAATGCTGCACAGACAGCTCAAAATATCAACAAAGTGTTTGGGAAGGATGTGGCTAAAGAATGCACAGTACATTGATGGTTTGAGATTTTAATCTTAAAAATGATCCACATGGGCAACCTGAGACTACAGTGAATAATGATGAGCTGAAAGCTGTAGTGGAAGTGAATCCATCTCAACCTACATGTGAATTAGCAGCAAGGTTTAACATTACTATTCCAACAATATTGGACCATTTGAAACAAACTGGTATGGTAAAGAAGCTGGATAGATGGGTTCCATATGAATTAAATTA
Source organism: Propithecus perrieri (assembly GCA_963574695.1). Classification (NCBI taxonomy): domain Eukaryota; kingdom Metazoa; phylum Chordata; class Mammalia; order Primates; family Indriidae; genus Propithecus; species Propithecus perrieri. The sequence continues at coordinate 121,827 of CAUYRB010016722.1, forward strand.
GTGTCAAAAGAGAAATCGTCTCAAAGCTTGCCTTTCTTTGCTGTCACGACATAAAGGTGAACCATTTCTACACCGTGTCGTTACATGTGATGAAAAATCGATTCTTTCTGACAATGTGCAAACATTAGGAACAATAGCTGGATAAAGATGAAGTGCCGAAACACATTACAAAACTGAATATTCATCATAACAAGTTAATGGTTTCTGTTTGGTGGGTTGGTGCTTGTGTTATCCACTATAGCTTCATGAAACCCGGTCAATCAATTACAGTGGATGTCTACTGCAACCAATTGGAGAAAATGATGAGGACGCTTGTGATTTAAGCAGCTGAGATTGGTCAATAGAGATAGGCCAATCCTCTTGCAAGAAAACGCTTGATCGCATGTTCACAAGCAATGCTGCTCAAAGTAAAGTAATTGGACTTGGAAACTCTCTGTCATCCACTGTATTCACCAGACCTTGCACCAACTGACTACCACTTCTTCCAGGTTTTGGACCACTTCTTGCAAGGAAAAATATTCAATTCTTAGCAAGCTGTGGAAAATGCCTTTGGTGATTTTATGGCCACTCACTCTCCAGGCTCCTTCACTGCTGACATAAACAAGCTACTATTAAGATGGCAAAACTGTGTTAATAGTTTGGGCTCATACTTTGATTAATTGCTTCTTATTTGAGATATAATAAACTAAACTTTTGATTTGAAATAAGACATTTCATATTGAATGACCTAATAATATTTTATGCCTATTTTGGTTTTTTTTTTTTAACACCACAAATGAAATACCATTAATATGTAATGCAATGTTGCTTTAGATTTACCTACATATTTACTAACATCTTTGCTTACCATTCCACTTGCATGGCAGGAGAGCTAGCTGAGATTACTCTCCTTTCATCTGAAATAGAGCCTTGAAACATTTCCTTTAGGGATGGTCAGTTGGTGATAACTTTTCCTAGTCTGGGTTTAAACGCAAATGTCTTTACCCTGTAAATAGCTCAGAGATGAGAGGAATAGCGTTACTGTGGGACATAGGCAAAGACAGATCAATTTTACTTGCCAGGGGTTTCTTCTCCTTGTCATAACAGAAGGATATTGTCCAAGACCAAGAGGGCTATGGAAATGCTCTTGTATCCCCTCTTTTATATATACTACCCAATAATGTTGGCCAAAGCTTTTCAAATGTATCTTTTATTTTAAGCTGCCATCACTAGATTTGTATTAAAAATGCTATAGACAATGACTAGTCACAAGTGATCACTTGACCTTACATTGCAGTATTGCCAAGAACTTTTGTGAATATGAATTTAAACTGTCTCTTATTTTAGGGGAGAAAATGCCCATGTGCTATATAAATGTATGCCTGGTCAAAAATATTTTAAAAGACTGATCCATTTAATCAATTATGGAATAAATCTAATGTCTAACTATTCGAATAAATACCTTAAAGAGGACCATTAAAAAAAAAAAGCAACAAAGAAAAAATAACCTGCCCTAATCAATTTACCTATCTCCCTACAAGTTGATTTCCAAGTTTCTCTTTTCTTTAATGGATGAAATGCCTCATGCCCAGAGGGCACGGAATTCTCTTTGCTGCTTGTTCAGCAGTCGGCATCTTCTCAGAGCTCAACCTGAAGTGTTCCAGTCAGAAAAACTTGGGCCACTGCGGAACCGCAGACAATGCAGAAGATTTTAATTCATACTGGCATTCATTTTTTTCTTGTGTTGTTTAAATGCAGCCAATAAGAAACTACTAAAAAGGTGGGAGTGCAGACAGGGGTAGGATCAAGGGATCCCCTACCAAGAAATCTAAATAGGTTCATTAAATCATGGGGCAAAAATGCATTTCATATCCTTAGCATCTTACGTAGCACCTATAGATATAAATTTTGTTGAATAAATGAGCAAATAAGTTAATAATAATTATGAATAATAAATTTCCTTGCAGATACTATGAGGCATGAGAAGTACAAATGTAATGAGGCAGACCAGTAAATACCAAATTTTGAAACTCTGTTGCCATTTAAATTTGAATATGTGAAATTGATAATAATATTATCTATCATTCAGATAATACTGAGTTTTCCCCATGCACTATAAGCTATTTTATCTGCATTATCACTAACTATCACACTAGCTAGTCAAGATAGCATTACTGTCCATGCAATAAATGAGAAAATCAAGGTTTGAAGCTACATGTCCAAGGTTTCTACATCCACGGGCTTCTGACTGAGTTCAGCCAGTTGGAAGCAGTGACTGGAGAGAAAGAAGACATGGCACTTTTCCCTTTCTGTTGCTACCTTTGTCAGCATCTGGCATCAGCTGCATCTCCTCCATGGTTCTCTTGATAGACGTCATGAGACAAACTGGCACCAGTACTACAGATTCTTCCCCCTCTCCATCCTGGTGATGAGTGGCTTCCTACTGTTGGTAATCTCTAGGTACTTCACTATCTATTGTTGACTTTTAAGCTTTTCCAACAACTATGTTAAAATTGCCTGCCTTAAATTTTCTCTATTTAAATACTCGGAGTGATTTCTGTTATTCTGTTTGGATCCTGACTAAAACACCGATGATCTTTATATCACATCATACTATTTCAAATATAACCTTGCAAAACTGCTAATATCACTTTGTCATTTTTTGTTTACAGCCTATTTTCTCCTCAGCTGTGAACATCTTGAGATGAAAGACAACATAATTTAATGTCTGAATCCCCCTCACTCAGAATATGGGCAAATACTTTACAGATCTTCATGAAATACTTTTTGAATAAATGAAGAAATGAATGAGTGAGCGAATGTAATACTACAACAAGATATGGATAGGCAGATATGAAAAAGGCAACTTAGTGCAAAAAAATTTTTTTCTAGACGAAAGATACCTGGACTGAGCTTCCAAAGTTAAGTAACCATTTTTGTGAGTACACAGAAACAGTATCTCATAGTAAAGGTGTTTCAAATAGTGAGAATGAGATAAACAATAACACAATGTCATTGGATGATTGATACTGATCTAGAAAGTTTTAGTTCAGCTGCAAACCAGGGTGCATAAGAAGAAAGGCTGGGAAATGAGACGAGAGAAATAAAGAACTTACCTATGCCTTGCTAAGGAGCTTGTAATTTACTCAATAGGTTTAAACAAAGGATTGAATATTCAATTTGCACTTTAAAAAAGATAGTTTTTCTGTCTAAATAGATTATGGATTGGAATGAGCTAGGACAGGTGACCAAAAACAAAAGTATATGCTTATTACCTTACCTTATCAAACTTTTATTATAAGCAAAACTAAGTCAGAGCAGTTTAGTTGGGCAGAAGTAGGTGGATTCTAGATTTAGTTAAGAGTGAGAGTAATTTGAACTTTGTAGCTTTTTTAGGTCAGATGAGGGAAAAGAAATATTCTAGTATGATTTAAAGAGCCCAGTTTGGGTCACTATATGGATTACGACATAATAAGATAGACTGAAGGAATAGAAGGCTAGGGTAAAATATGATGAGTTCAGATTTGGACATGAGTTTGATATGCCTGTGGGACATAGGAGATAATCAGAAATACATATCTGGATCTCAGGAGAGAAGGAAATGTAGAAGTAAGAGTCATGGACAAGTAGGTTATAACTAAAGTGAATAGGATGACTCAGAAAGATAGTAAAGTAAGAAAAATAAGGCCAAAAATGGCCCCCAGGGAAGAGAATAAAAGCTTGGGAGTAACTGTAATAAAAAGTGTTGTGAAGCAGAATTTGCAGGTGGCCATAGTGCTCAAGGCAATTCAAGAGATAGTATAGTATGGAAAAGGGGGAATGAGCAGTTACAATGCTCTAGATTGGACAAATAAGATTACAAAGCATTCATTCTGAATAAAAAATAAAAATATTGTTTGGAAGCTTTTTTTTTTCCAGGAATCTTTGCTGTGAAAGCAATGAGAGACCTGTCAGTTTCTGAGGGTAAAGACCTCCTTATATTAAAGGAATGACTTACTACAGGGCCCCTCATTTAGCCCAGGCTTCTACAAATAAATGTGAAAAAATGTCTCAAACAGTATGTGTTTTGAAGTGTTTCTACTTCTCTTCTTCATGAGCTGCCATCAGAATTCTCAAGATAGACCAGGGAAAGAGCTGAACACCCTTCGGGTTATCATCATTTGGGTAGTGACAGAGCATTCAAAATCAAGGTGAATAAACTCTGAAAGACTACTGCTATTGCCAATTCATTGTCTATATTTTGGCAAGGCACTTAGCCTAGTGTCCCTCTTTATAGGGCTGGAGAAGAAAAGACTAATCTAAGTTGGTAGAAAAATAAGACACAGCAATAGCCTGTTGTGGTTAGTATATACAGTATTGATCCAAAGTGAATGTGATTTTATTTTTTAGGTTGACTCAGTGCTGTTTTCCACAACTATAAAAGAAGAAAAATCTATGTGCGTTTTGGGTCCCCAACTTATTTTTTAAATATAATAAAAGAAAATCAATTTTCAGCCATTAAGTCTTCTACAACTCAATTACAGACCAATTGCCTAACATTCAGACATGCTAAGCTAATCATTTATTAAAAAGAACAAATTTTTCTTGAACATAGAAACCAGTCATTTCAGAAGATTCTTATTTCACAAGATTCCTCCATACACTCTTTCTTTAACGTATCATACACAGGTTCATGTATAAGTGGACATAGATGTTTGAACTTCTCAGACCAAAACATGACTTAATCCTACCTTTTTTGTATAGCAATATGTAGAGAGGAAATTGGCCTCAGGCTGTGGTTAAGTTGCCAGTGTACAACTGCCATGCAGGGTTTTAAAACAAACAAAACGGCAGTGTACAAACACCCTGATTCAGAGTGTCAGCTCCTGATCAATAAAGTTGAGCTAAAGTTGAACTTACAGAGCTGGACAGGACCATATGTTCAGCATCTATGAAGCTGAAAAAGCTCCCAGGGAACCTGCCACTGATCAATTTCTATAAATGGTGGTACATGTTGAATGGATTACACAAGTGTCCTTAACTTAGGCTATATAGGGACAAGTTAAAATATACATATATTATAGCAAATGACCTTTTAAAGGATGTCTTGACCATCTCCTAAACAAATTTGAAGCTCTTAGTACAGGGCTCGTGTCTAGTATAGCAGTGCCTCCTCATGGGTCTCAGTATGACTCAGTTCACAGTAGAGAGCTAATAAATTTCTCAGGCTGACTCTTGGCTGCAGGCAAATCTTCCTTAGTCTAACCCTAAAGCTGACTGCAATTTCTTTTGAGTTTGAGGAGAAAGCAAGGTTGAGGACATGCACACCTTCACTTTCATTCTTTACTTGAGTGTTGGGAAAACAGGATGCTGTGGATAGACAGACAACAAGGGAGATTGTCAGGGTGGCAGTCTGACCTTGGTTCTTGGTGTACTCTTCCCTGAAGAATGACCAGACACACCAAAGTGTCAAGTCTGGAAAAATCACCAGCAGAACCAACGTGACAGAGTAACCCCAGGCAGGAAGCAGTTCACAGGAACAGTTCTTTATTGTACAACAAAACAGGTCTGTCTCCGCAAGTGGAGAGAGACAGGCTGGCTGGCTGGCTGGCTCACTCGCTCACTCGCTCACTCACTTTCTCACTCTCTGATTTCTCAGATTGCTTCCTTTTATTAACGCAGTCTGGTAGAGAGCTGAGTTGTTATCACATGGTCAACAGGTGTCCTGCATATAGCAGCTCTCTCTCTGAAAGGCCATGGAGGGGGTGGGGGTGAACCACAATGCAGATTCAAGCTAATGTCATAATAATTACCCTTAGGTTACTCTAAGTCACTTTCTGAATCCTATCATGCCTAGGCTGGGGAATTCCCAAACTGACAAAGCATTCCCTTCTTTCCCAGGTGTAGCAGTTGCTAGGGATAGGATTAAGGGTGGGACAACATAAAAACGAAGTGCCTGCCCTTATCCTTCCCAGGTGCAGCAATTGCTTAAGACAGTACCAAAAGCAGGGTACCTTTGTCCCTAGAAGAGCCAGATCCTAACTATCTACCTAATGACAGAAGATTTGTACAACTACAACAATAAAAAATCTGGAATGTTATCTCATGTCGCATATTAGTCTCAGAATTCTAAAGTGAAAGAAAACAAAACAACAAATGCATTCAAACACTCAGAAATCTAAATTTAAGCTTGTTACTAAAACTTTGCATGGTATTTTCTCATGTTTTTCTTGCAAGTAATTGACATCAGACTGTATTCCCTTTGGAGAAATAAGTATTTTCTTCTTTTAAAAATTATCAATTTAATTATCATTCAAGGTATTCATTTTCCACTATTACGATTAACTACTAGAGCCTTAGCTCTTTCCGATTACGATTATTCTCAATGAATCTAATGTTAGTAAAAAAGCTCTTTTTTACCCTCTTTTGTAGAATAGTTCATGCAAAGGATATAAATCAGAAGTATTCCTGATATATTTAAGAAACAGTGGGAAAGCTAAGATACTCAGAGTAATTCGTAATTATGGGGTTAGTAAACAATAACTGGAGAGAGGTCAGACAAATAAGTGACCAGGTCATATAGGGCTTCATACGTCATTGGGAGGCTTTATGCTTTATTTTGAGTGTAATGTGGAGCGCATATACTAAGTTTTAAGCAAATAGTGGTATGTTCTGATATAATCTGATTCATGTTTTTAAAGGATTACCTGGATTCTTTGTTGAGAATAGAATATAGTATGGCAATGTTGGAATAAGGGAGACCAGTTATGTGGTTATTACAGTCATCCAGGTACAAGAGAATTGTGGTTTGAACCTAGACAGTAGCAGTAGAACTGGTGAAAAGTGACAGCATTTGGAGTATATTTAAAAGGATAGCTAATAATATATCCTGATGAATTTAGTATGGTGAATTAAAAAGAAAGAAGTCAAGGATCTCTCTAATATTTTTAGGGTGAGAAAGCAAAAGAGTTGCCACCAACTGAAAAGAAAAAACTATAAAATAATAGTTTTGAGGGGTAGTAAAGATCTTTGGGTGTGTTGGGTTTGATATATCTATATATTAGAAGTCCAAGTGCAGATACTGAGTAGACAATTTGGTGTAAATATTTAGAGTTAGAGAGCAGTCTGGACTGGAAAAAAAAATTGAGAGTCATTGGCACATAGATAAGAGTTAAAACCATAAGAATAAGTGAGATCATGAAGCAAGTAAATTGAGAAGAGAAGGCAGTCTGGACAGAGGTTGCTTAAGGAGAAACAGATAAATACTAAAGGAGATGGAAAAGGAGCAATCAGTAAGCTAAGAAGAAAACCAAGAGAGTGTGGTGGTGTCCCGAAAGGCAAGTGAAGAATATGGAACAATGAGGAGGAAGTGGTCAACTATGTCAAAAACTACTGATAGAGAAATTAAAAGGAAAATTTTTAATTGACCCATGGGTAGACCAATACAGAGGTTATTGGTGACTTTGTTGAGGCAGCTTCAGTGGAATGGTTGAAATGAAAGCCTTATTATACTATGTTTAATAGAGACCAAGAGTAGGAGAAATGGAGACAATGAATAGAAGAGAAGAAATAGCATGGAGGATAGAGGGGGAAGTGATGTCAAGACATTATATATCAAATGGAGAGAAGAGCAAGAGCAAGATTTGAGACCAGAAGGGATGAGATCTATGGTTGGCCTCAGATGAGACTGTAAGTAGTTTATTTATAATAACAAGTCTGAATGTAGAGTGCGTAGGTGCAGATGTCAAAAAGTGGGTATGTATAGTGGTGGGAGTCAGTGCAGATGTTCTTCTGATTTCATCAATTTTTCGGCCATGTGGGAAGTAAAATCATCAATTGAAAGTGAAGACAGGTAAGGAAGAGTCAGTTTGAGAAGATGTGAAATAGATTTCTTTTTTTTTTTTTTTTTTGAGACAGAGTCTCACTGTGTTGCCCGGGCTAGAGTGCTGTGGCGTCATCCTAGCTCACAGCAACCTTAAACTCCTGGGCTCAAGCAATCCTTCCTGCCTCAGCCTCCCGAGTAGCTGGGACTACAGGCATGCACTACCATGCCTGGATAATTTTTTTCTATATATTTTTAGTTGTCCAATTAATTTCTTTCTAATTTTAGTAGAGATGGGGTCTCGCTCTTGCTCAGGCTGGTTTCGAACTCCTGAGCTCAAACGATCCACCCGCCTCGGGCTCCTAGAGAGCTAGGATTACAGGCGTGAGCCACCACACCCGACCTGAAATAGATTTCAAGGACAATAAATTAACTAGAAATGTATAATATAACTGGCTGGTAACATTAAGGTCCAAATTGAGGTTTACGGTCATGAATTCAAAGTGAAACTAGTCACCATGGTTATTTGCTTCCCTTTAGCCAGGTTCAGCTATGCAGGTAGAAGAATCGATTATGTGGAGAGTTGGATTTAATTAGGGTTTTGGCTTTGCTAGGAGAAAGAAAGTGGTTAGGGATTTGGGGAACAATGTAGGGGAATGATCAAGTGATAGATTATGAAATTTAAGACAATTAGGGAGAGAAGTAAAAACATCAAGAGTGGTTAAACCTGGGGAAAATTGGGAGCATAAATGGATGGAATGTTTTGGTGGATTTTTGGGGGTGGAAGTTTAGAGATAGTAAGCTAGAAAATTAGCCGGTAGTAGTCAAAAGAAAGGGTTGCATAAAATTGAAATGATGCAGGGCTTGCAATGATTATCAGTGACAAAGTCTGAACTCTAGAGAATGATAATTAGTGTGAGTAGCTGAGGTTGAGTAGAGAAATTGAGACACTGCAGCATTGGAAACATTATCTAAAAGTATATTGAATTCGCCAAGAATTAAGAGAGAAGTAGTCTTGGAGAGAGAGCTACAATAATTGAGAAAGAAGAGGGAATGACTTGGGTATCAGTATATGATGTTATAATAGCAATGACGACCAATGGATAAAATAATCTAATGGTGTGAGTTCCAAAATTCATACCATTTTTAGAGAGGGAGGGAGACTGGTCTACATGTGATAATGAGGAGAACTGAGGAAAATTATCCCAGGTTTAGGCCCAGCAGTAGGAGAATTATTGGGGGTTGGACATCCCCTATTGTTGAGAGGTTTTCAGGGGAAGGATGAAGGGCCAAGTGTTCTTTATCAAAAATACTGATGGTATTTTTGAGAGATTAGGTTAAGTATGTAGGGAGTTCTGCAGATGGTGGATTGTGAGTTCCAGAGGGCATAGAGAAAGACTAAGAAAAGATGACAAAACAGGGGTGTGTAGAATCCTTAGAGTTTTGTGGTGATGAGCATATGAGGAAAGGATATAATTGAGCTCAGTCCTGTTGGATTTAAGGCAGAGAAAGGTGAGGTGTAGAGTGTGCAGTGAATTTCAGGGGCTTCCACTTAATCCCTAATGATTGATATTGGCAGCACAGGGGAGGAGCCACAGATATTCAGGCCCAAGACATTGGTTGGAGGTGTTGGTAAAAACAGCACCATTTTCCCTGGACTTGGGGGAGTGAAGGTTTAATTCTGAGGCCAATAGAACCATTGAATGAGGCCCAAAGTGAAGTTACCTGAGCCAATATAGCCAATTTTTTTTTTGCTTAAGGCATTAAGAGTTTTATGGTAAATTGCAAAGGAAAGAGACTCAAGAAACGCAACTTGGAAAACTTTCCAAAGAACTCCTTGACTATTTAATAAAAGATGAAAGAAACAAAAAATAATGTGATTCTAAGGAAAATTCAGCTTATTCTGACCATGTTCCTTCTCAGTGATGGACAGACTTATAATTGACCCATAACAATATTTCTCAAGAGAATTCGAGCTTCAGGTCTAATTGTGACTTCTCTAAAGGTAATAAAATATTTCTATCAGTGTTATAACCATATTAGTTTATAATTATCTGCTAACAAGTTATATCCACACAATAATGGGGACTCATTAAGTGGAAACAGCTGGAGATCCCCAAAGGGCAGTTTAATGACTGGCCCATACTGATTGCATTTTCAGCAAATATTTATCCAACAGGTAAATAAAAGAATGGACAAAGCAACCACATTTTTGAAGACTGATTCTATGAAGAAGAACATAAAAGTAGCATAAGTATGCAACTTTGAGGAAAAGAAGTCTCTGAAGTACAAAAATACCACCTGCTTTTGGAAGACACGATCCTACCTTATCCACATGTAATTTAGTTCCCATTAACTTAAGACACAGCTTTCATTGTCTAACTACAAATGTGATACAAGGTTGTTGAAGTGAATAATTGCTTTATCATACAAAATAGTCGACATCGAGTTAACTTTCAAAATTATCTTCTTTCAAAGTATTTCTTTTTTCTCTAAACCGGACTAATCCCCTGCATTCAAACTGCAAACACATAATGTTCATTTTATACCATTTTCCTGCCTTTTGGTTGTTCACTGCAACTTCAGTCTCTAGGACCAATTTGTCAGGTTTCGAAAATATTTTAATGAAGTTTGTATAAATCAATTTTCCCCCTCAAAGCCTTCTCTCAGACATATGATGTGTTGTCTTTTATTTGCTGGATCATCTATCCATACATATTTCATTTGTGGTTGCTTGTCTAGCCTATCAATCGTGATTACGTTAATGGCACCTAGTCTGCTACATATTACTAAATTAGGCCTCCACAGAGGTACTTTTAAAATAACTCTAATTTAATTCCAACAGTACCTAAAGCTGAACATTTATTTGATCTTTAAACATATCAGTTCAGTTATAGCTTCATATCTGATTTTAGTTCAAACATATTCTCCTCCTATTGTAGAGTAAGAACAGGTGAAATTACCCCATCCTCTCTTTATATTTCTCAAATAAAATGAGCATTAACATACAGAAAAAGAAAGCTTAAGTTTCTGGGCTGTGCCTTTTTGTCACTATATTTGTAGTAACCAGTTAACCAACAATACAATCATTTGTCTATTTGAAAAGTAAACAACCAATATAATTTAAAATATTAAGTTTGAATGGCTATTGCAGCCTAAAATATGACCTTAAACATCAATAGCAATTTGTAGCTATGATACAAGTATATTTTGTAATTTTTTAAAGGAAGTATGGAAGCTTCTGACATGATTTTTGAGTTGCGACTTCATTTAAATCTTCATTTAGATTGGAATATAGTTGAATATCAAGCTATGTTGAGTAAGAAAACAACCTTTCTGTGACCTTATAAAGACAGTTGAATGACCTTTTCTTTAATATTCTATATTAGCAAACTTCACTGGAAATCCTCAGGCAGTTCTTGTTTAAATTAGTATTGGTTCATTGTAGAGATGCAGTACCTTAGTTGCACGCAGTAAAATAAAACAAAACTTGAAAGAGTTGCAACATCCCAAGTCACTGAACTAAGTGCTAATTGCCTCTTCAAAAGAATGATTATATATTCCATCTGTATCTGAATAGCAAAGAATTGTTGTAATTTTGTACACTGGAAATATTTATATTTGCTTTGGGAAGTATTTCTCACAGAAACTATTACGTGCCCCAAATCATAAATGACAACGAAAAATAGGAAAAGCTATTGAAGAGAAAAGGGAAAATACATTGTGTATGAAATAAACTTTGGGAGAAAAATTCAGCAATCAAATTGCAAAAGCTTAGATTTCAACAAGGATAGTTTAACCAGGAAACAAATAAATAAAAACAGTCTTTGACAGTCATAAAGGATGTCTCTGTATTTAGACTTTCTTTTAAGTGGGAGCACTATTTCTTTCTCCCATAGTAATTATTTTTAGTTGAACAAGAAAGACAATAGTACCTCAACAGCTTAAGAATTCAGTCCATATTTTTTACATATGCCTCGATGTTTGTTTTTTTTTTTTCTTTTTTTTCCCCCTGATTTTGGGGGCTGTGAAATCTTGTGCAGTGTGTAAACTAAAAGTACAGCTATTACAGTTTGGCAGATATTACTGGTTACAATTGGGTAACATTTGTCTCAATTCCAGACTCCTAAAAAACATGAGTTGTTAATACCAGAAAAAGCACTCTGTCCTGGTTGGTTAACACACACAGGTCATCTTTGACACTGAGTGGCTAGGTGCAGAGACCTATAGTCATATCCCAAGAGTTTACCCATTCCTTCACCTTACACACTCAAAAGAGAAGCACAACACTACATTGATGTGGATTTACCCTTGTTAAAAATGAGACGAAAAAAAATGGGTAACATGCATAGAGAATTTGGTACAATCTCTAACATTTTGTTACTTTGATTCCTCTAAGCACTTAAAATTCCTCATCTTTATCTTCTCTTACTTAGCCATCAAGGATTTTAGAACTAATTGTAATGGGCACCAAGTGATACTATGCATTCTTGCTGTGACTTTTTATTGAGATCTGGTCTAATGCCTATATTATGCCTACTTATCTCTAGACTACTTGGTAAAAATAACTTTCTTAACTGGTATCTCACAGACAGGGATTTATTTGGGGGTGTCAAGAGTGTTAGAAGTAATCACCTGATAGAATTTGGAATTCAAAGGAAAACTAATTTAAAGATCCTTCAAAACAAGATAAAAACCAATAGCAATAAAAAAATTTGGGGGTGTGTTTGTTTGAATACCAGTTGGCTTAGGTGAGCAAAACAAAACAATATAAAATAGGAAATTTATCATCAGGAAGAGAATAAGAACAATTTAACAAAGCACATTTAATATAGCTTGGCAGCCTCAACATATTAAATAAAACAAAAAACATATATACAATGACAAACCACATAATTAAAATAAATGATAAAATAGGGTTGGCTGACCAGAGATGTGAAATGATAGCAAAGATTTTGAAACTTAGACAAGTTGTTTTTTAAAAGTCTCAAATATAAGCCTAAATTTGAAGGCATAAACATGAGAAAGTAAAGGCTGAAAAAGTATGAGTTATGCAATGGGGAGAGAGAATAAGGGGAGAGGAAGAGGGAAGGGGATGATGAGGAAAAGAAAGAAAAATAAGAGAGAGAATGGGAGAGAGAGACCAAGAGAGAGGCCTACATTAGTATCTTTCTCCCTTAAACCATATTAATCCATGCTGGGTGCCATGGCTCACGCTTGCAATCCTAGCACTCTGGGAGACTGAGGCGGGAGGATCACTTGAGGTCAGGAGTTCAAGATCAGCCTGAGCAACAGCGAGACCCTATCTTTACTGAAAATAGAAAAAATTATCTGGGCGTGGTGGCACACACCTGTAGTCTCAGCTACTCAGGAGGCTGAAGCAGGAAGACCGCTTGAGCCCAGAAGTTTGAGGTTGCTGTGAGCTAGGCTGACGCCATGGCACTCTAGCATGGGTGACAGAGTGAGACTCTGTCTCAAAAAAAAAAAAAAAAAGAGAAACCACATTCATCTGGCTTCCCTCAGGCACAGTCAGACCTCACTGGTTCCACAGGAGCCATCCTCTGTGGACATTCATGTAAGTATTTGGGAACTCTTTGCTACAGTATACCATGACATTTCTCTTGTACTTCTCAGTTGTATTGAATATTTTTATTCATTTATATGATTTTATATATGAAAAGAGCATGAAAGATGTTGTCCAGACATATCCTTTTACTGGTGATCAAAGCCACAGAGCTAATTAATGACCAGTTCTCTCTTTCCTTTTTACTCCTCTCATAGGGTTTATCAAATATAGTATGACTGCAACACTTATCTGGTGAGTAAGCGTCTGATTGCTCTATCAAAACATGTATAGCATAGACTATCAGTTGCTACCAAATATCCATTATTTCCTTCTTCCAAATCTGATTTTATTGAAGCAATGTTTACCCAATTGAAAAGCTACATCTCCCAACTTTGCGTGCATGTAAGGGCGGTTATGTGTTAAAATTCTGGTCAAGAGGATAAAGATAGATATTGTTCCATTAGACTTCTGGAAAGCCCCTAAGAAGGGGAATAACTTGCTTGGAAGGGATATTTTATTCTTCTTCCCTCCTGGAATGTGGATATGATGTTTGGAGCAGAAGTGGCCATTTTTTGACCACAAGGCTTCCTGGAAGATGGAAAGCAAGTGACAAGAATGGCAGAACAGAAATAAAGAAGGAATCTGGGGAATGGATCAAATCATGGGATCACCTTATCTGCCATGGAATGTCTATCTGTGGACGTTTTTTATATTAGAGGAAAATAAACCTCTATCTTTTTTTACCAGTCTTTTTAAGATCTCTGTTATTCCCAGCCAAACACGGTTCCTAACTGATGTGACATAAGTGAGCAAGGCAATGTTCAGGAGTAAAAAAAATATATAAAGAGAAAGTATAGCAGTCAGAAGCTATGAGAGTCAATTACAGTGGGTAATAGACACTTAATAAACTATGTCTGTGTTAGTTGGGAGACATGGTTTATAACTTTAGAGGTTTTGAAAATTTAGGGCTATCTGGAAAACTGCAAGAAAAACATGATTAAGCTATAGGAGTATAGAATCTATTAGTAGGAACAGGCTAAAAACTGAAAGGGCATAGAGAATTTTATAATACAAAATGCAAGTATGTATGCATGGATCAAATTGCTAAGCATTGACTATATTACTAAAAATGCTTATTAGAATTTCTTTCCTTGGAGGTCTTCCAAATAGGATAGATAACAACTCATCTAGGTGAGCCTGGGTTCAGTCCAGCCTGAGGCAGATGGATGGAATGGATGACCTCTGAAAGTCCCTTCTGGCCCTATTATCCTACAATTCTATTTCATACTGAGAGAAAGTTATTGCTGCTTCTTTATTTGTAGTTATAGTTATCAAGGAGAACTTTGCTTTCCTTCTGCATATTGTAGATATTTCCGGTAAATAAGAAGAAATAAAACTGAAAGGAGCAAATCACTTTAGGCAAAATGCAGGAGTGAATATCTCTGACAAAAAGCACATAGATTTTTGGAGGCCAATAATTCCAGGCAAGAGTGTAGCACATCTTACCCCTATAAGTTGCCCTGCAAAAGAGTCATTACAATTTTACACTTTAACACAATCTCATTGTTTCCCATATGTTTATCATCTCTGCTTAGTTGACTGAGTACTTGTGGTCAAGTGACTCGGGTAGGAGTTAAATATAAGCACCATTTATTGAATAGGGCTTAATTTCCCCAGTGAGCATTGTTGTCTGCTTTGTCAAAGATCAATTGCCTGTAGGTAGATGGTTTTATATCTGGGTACTCTACTCTGTTCCATTGCTTTTTGTCTCTCTCTATTAATTCAAGATGGATAAAAGACTTCAATATGATGCATGAAACCACAAGAATTCTAGAGGAAAAGGTAGGAAAAACTCTTCTAGATATCAGCCTAGGCAAAGAATTTATGACTAAGAGCCCAATAGCAATCACAGCAACAACAAAAATAAATATATGGGATTTGATTAAACTAAAAAGTTTCTGCACAACTAAGAAAATAATCAACAGAGCAAATAGACAACCTACAAAATGGGAGAAAATATTTGCAAGCTATACATCCAATGAAGGGCTAATATCCAGAATCTACAAAGAACTCAAGCAAATCAGCAAGAAAAAAAAACAAACAACCCCATTATAAAGTGGGGAAAAAAGACAAGAACAGAAGCTTTGCAAAGGAAGATAAATGGCCAATAAACATATGAAAAAGTGCTCAATGTCAGTAATTATCAGGAAAATGCAAATTAGAACCACAGTAAGATATCACTTTACTCCTGTTAGAATGGCTTTTATTCAAAAGTCTAAAAACAACAGATGTTGGCAAAGATGCAGAGAAAAAGGAATGCTTATATACTGTTGTTGGTGTGACTGTTAGGAAAACCTCTATGGAAAACAATATGGGGATTCCTCAAAGAACTAAAAGCAGACCTAACATTTGATACAGCAATTCCACTACTGGGTATTTACCCAAAGGACGAGAAGTCATTTTATCAAAAAGATACCTGCAGTCAAATGTTTATTATAGCGTAATTCACAATTGCAAAGATGTGGAATCAACCCAAGTGCCCATCAATTCATGAGTGGAGAAAATGTGGTATATGTATACCATGGAATACTACTCAGCCATATAAAATGATGAATTAATACCTTTTTCAGCAATTTGGATGGAATTGGAGATCATTATCTTAAGTGAAGTATCACAAGAATGGAAAAACAAACACCATATCTACTCGCTATTAAACTGGAACTAACCGATGAGCACAGGTACACAGAGGAATGTAAAACTTAATGGAAATCAAGCAGGGGGAGGGGGAAGGAAGGGAGGGTCAAAAACCTACCTAATGGGTACAATGAACACTATTCGGGTGATGGGCACACTTATAGCTGTGACACAAGCATTACAAAAGAGATCCTTGTAACCAAAAACATTTGTACCTCCTTAATACTTTGGAATTTAAAAAAAAAAAGACTTAAAGAAGTATAAGTTTCCCTAGGTGTTTCTAATCTATTAGGGTATAAAAACATATACGTAGAAAGAAAAAAGATGCATTAAACCAAGGCACATTTGCATTGAAACTGACCTCAAAAGGTAAGTTATACTGGTAGGCAAGTTTACTAGGATTTGACCCCAAACCTGTTCCTCTCAGTTCTACATATTCTGTTTTGCATAATTAACTTAGGTAGGATACAAATCTGACACTGAAAAGGAACTGAAGTCATTTGGCTGGCAGTAGAACATAGCAGTCAAAGTAAGAGCATGACTACTGGAAACCACAACTTACACTGGTTTTGAAAACAGGAACAAATGAAATGAAGCAAGCTGAATGGTATAAAAAGATAAGTATATTTTAATTCCCTGAATAATCATTTTCAATAGACACAGGCTAGGAAAATTTAATAGACTACACATACACATATATATATTTCTATATACATTTTTATGCAATAAATTCATATTTAATTTTTTATGAAATAAATATGTAGAGGTAATTCTATATAAACTGTTTAGAATAAAGGACATTTTATACCTATTAGTATTCTTCCAAACTCCTTTGAGACCACTAAAGTAATATTTAATTAATCTAACTAAAAATTAGACAATTCAGGTTCTTAGTGCTTCTGCTCTGAGAATATTGGAGCATTCTTGGAGCCATTTATCGAACTATATAGATTTTTTTCTTGGCACTCCCTAGTTTCATATCGGTACTGTATTCTGAATAAAAGCACACCACACGTTTCAGCTAATGGAACTGAAAAGTGCTCTTTAGGGCTTGTCCTTCCCGTTCTCCTTGTATCTGAAACTCACACCTTGGCTCACATGCATAATGACCTAATTCACAAGATGCTCAGTGAACACAGTGATCTCTCTTTGGTTGCCACCTTATGGTTTCCACAACCATAGTAGGTTGTTGGACTGGTTCTACAATCCCTTGTGGCAAAGAGATGTCATTCATTTAATTTCATACTTTTTCTTAATCACAAGCCTCATGAGGAGCTAGAAAGCAAATTCTCAGCTAATGTATATAAATCTGGGTGATTTATTTTCACTCAAAAGATTAATCCTTAATGAAATTTCTTGCATCTAAACTCAAGTATGCAAATATATGTAGAAATTTTGGAAACAAAATGCAATGTATATGTCTCTATGTCTCCAGGAGAGTGAAAAAGAAATAATTACTTTCATTAGACTCTGAAAGGACTCACTATAGTGAACTCAGAAGTTACCTGTCTCATAGCTATTTCATTTTTCTTAATATTACTTAATATATTGAAATATTCAGTTACAATTGCCCTAGTTCTTTTGGGCTGCTATAATAAAATACAAAAGGCTCAGTAGCTTGAATAACAGAAATTTATTTTTCGTGGTTCTGGAGGCTAGGAAGTCTAAGATCAAGGTGCTGGCAGATTCAGTGTGTAGTGAGGGCCTACTTCCTGGTTCATAAAATGGTGTCTTATGGCTGTGTCCTTATGTAGTGGAAGTGGTGAAAGAGCTCCCTTGGGCCTATTTTATAAGGGTGCTAATCTCATTTGTGAGGGCTCCACCTTCATGACCTAATCACCTCTCAAAAGGCCCTACCTCCTCATACCATTTCCTCCAATGAGGTTTTAATATATGAATTTTGGGGTGACACATTCAAATCACAGCAGATAGCATTGATACACATGTGAATTAGTGGAATAGGGTTTACTATATAAGTGACAACAATGGATCAGAGAAAAAGTGACAGAAGAAAATAGTTTTTTCTGCAATTACGAACAGATTAGAAATTCAGAATTGAAAACAATTGCTGAAAGGTATAAAAATCTCTTGAAAGCTTCCTCCCTAGAATTTATAACACTTACTAGAATTTCAGATTGGGGTCAACAAATCTCAAATCTTATAAATATTTATTGGTTAATTCTCTTTGGAATGTCCCCTTTTATTCAACATTTCATTTTCTAGAGTCTAGCTCTCTGAGGTTTCAGTTACCCACAGTTAACCGTGGTCTGAGAATAGGTAAATCCAGTAAAATAAGATATTTTGAGAGAGACACCACAATCCCATAACTTTTGTTACAGTATATTGTTATAATTGTTCTAGTTTACTATTAGTTATTGTTTTTAATATCCTACTTTGCATAAGTTATACACTAAACTCCATCATAGGTATGCACATATAGAAAAAAACAATATAATACATATAGGGTTCGGTACTATCTGTGGTTTCAGGAATTCACTGGGGGTCTTGGGACACATTCCCTATGGATAAGGGGAAACTACTGTATGCTTGGGTTTTTTCTTCAAAATTTAAACTTTCTCTGTTGAATGACTTTGAGAAGTCTCTCCTTATTTCTTCCAGATCCCATTATGAAAGTTGAACTTCCAAAGATTTTTTTTAACTTTCTATTATTACTGATGGAAATCTATTTCAAAGAGTTAAAATGAATTTCATTTCCCTTCCACCTCCTTCACCAAATGAAAGCACTAATTTTTCTCAAAGGGATAGAGCTAATAGTCAGATTAAGACATTGAATTCTGCAAGCTGGTTGTACAGTTGTTCAGCTTGTTGTTCACTCAGCACATTTATTTTTCTTTTCAATCAATTAATGAAACTGACAGGGAATACATAGTTAATTCAAAAATGTCTTTCAGTTGGTTTTCTACAAGCCATCTTGCTGTTTTGAGAATGGGTCAGGAAGGATGCTGAAGCATAACAATTTTATGCACTTCTCTGAGTTGATATGTTAAGCCCCAGCAGTCAAAATTGGTGAAGGAAAACTCAAGGTCACAGTGTTTAAACCTTGCTCTCAAACTGATTTTCTGTGTGACTCCTGGAGATGCCATTCGACTTCAGCTACCTATTTTAATTCCTTGTTTTTTAAATACCAAACTGCTTGTGTCAAAAACCAAATAATGAATCATAGGGGATTTGGCCTCAGATTTGAGGTTGAGTAGAAAGTTGAGTGACAGTTTGTTATATGTCATGCTTTTGAATAATATTGAATCAGTCATATATTTTTCAAAGTTAAGGGACAAGAGGGCAAAACTTAGGCACAATCTAACAAGACAGTATTTTAGTAGCTTGCTAAAGTGGAATTCTGGTTGCTTAAAATAGTAAATGCACCTTCCAAATTCCTGACTTTCATCTGAAAAGGAATTCACTTAACATGGTTCCTCACATTGCCAATTTGACTTTCATTTTCATGAACTACATCCAAGTGACACATTAAAGAATAACACCAAACATGCATCGATTCTGGAGTTGGTCAATATGAAGGGACAGATTACTGTTTATCTCAAAGCTTTATGATTATAGTAATGCACGGCATTACCTTCTAAAAATAAAAAGCAGAACCTGCTCTATATATACAACAATTCTAGCTTCTATATCCTTCATATTAAAACAATATCATATAATATCCTTATAATACTATTGAGAATATTATCCTAGAGTCCTTTTTCACTCTCTTGCTCTTTGTGGTCCTATGTAATGCATTTTAAGTGGGTCATACTGCATCCTTATTCTAATGTAACTACTCTTGGTCTATTAAGTTTTTTTTCAGGTTCAAACTCATCTTTTTCCACTCAGGAAACTATGCTTCACCCTTACCAAAGAACTTAAACTCTCTTGAATATGCAATACTTTTTCATGCCTTTGTGCCTCCATACATGTAATTCCCCATTTTTGGAATGTTCTTTCTTTCCTCATTTGCCTACCCAACTCTTAAGAGTGAGATGCCCATCAACTATCAGCTCTCTTGGAAGATCTTCCTGCATCACCTCAAGCAGAATTAGGTGCTTCTCATTTTATTCTTCCTCACCAATTTTTACCTATCTCCATTATGACTTGCGATTTCCATGAAGGCAAAAAACAGAACTTTCTGCATCCTCAGTGCTTAGGTAAATATCTGGAATATTGTCAGTGCACAATAAAAGTTTACTAAAGTTAATGAATTAATTGAGTATAGGGAAAAATTTACTATGTTTCTATCGACACATTTTAAAATTTCATTTTGACTTCATACCCATTATCATTTCCTATATTTTTTTGTTTTCCACATATCCAGAAGAGAAGGGTGAGAGAAAGATTCAGATGAACAATGACGTTCAGGGCTCATGAATATTCATATAAATTAACAATATCAAAAGTGTTAGAATTTTAGCGTGTCTCTTCTGTTGGGGAGAGATTACTAGTGGTAAAGAACCTGAGTTCTTTGGCTTTTTGTGGTTTCACACAAGCCTTCTCTCTAAGAGACTAGAATGTTTGAGAAATAGACATAATAGGAGTTGTTTGCACCAAGGAGGAAAGCTCCATTTCCAAGCAATTGCTATTCCTTTTCCTACAGATATTAGGTAAACAAATACAATAAATTCTACTGGAGTGGGTGTGGTACCTCCACGTTTTTTATTTGCATCTATTTAAAATGAAAATTAACCAAAAATAGATTATATTGCAACAACAATTAAAGGTCTACAATATACCAGGATTCTCATTACAGGAAAGATTGAATCAAAAAATATAGAAGTAATATAACTTAGATTGAAACCACTATTTTCCAAGAAGATATAGAATCTGAAATGATGCTTTAATAAAGATATCCCTTCTTTAAGTTACAGCCTTCTAGGATTCATTTTTAAGCTTTTGGTAGGTCTATATATTATTTTGAAAATATTTACAAAATGTTTTTGTTTCCATAATTATTCTTAAAAAATAATTTTGTTTGGAATCAGGGAATATGAATTTAGTATAATATCAACATTAATCAAAATGTA
Organism: Propithecus perrieri; assembly: GCA_963574695.1. Classification (NCBI taxonomy): domain Eukaryota; kingdom Metazoa; phylum Chordata; class Mammalia; order Primates; family Indriidae; genus Propithecus; species Propithecus perrieri. The sequence continues at coordinate 142,900 of CAUYRB010016722.1, forward strand.
AATCTACTACAAAGGGATTCATTTCCAATCAACGATAAACTATTTTAGATTATCATTTTGAATGCTGAGCTACAATATAACGTCAGATTACTTAATCATCCTTTCCCCAGAGGTATTTCCTTAGCTAGTAAGCTGCCTTTACAGGTCGACATAATCAAACAGTTTAATCTTGAACTCCAAGTCTCCTTAGCAGGATAGCAATTACACCTGATAAATCGGCGTTAAGAAGTCATATATCTGTGCAAAAGCATATTTCTAATTAAACACCTCTCACAAAAATCAGCTCACGATGGATTACAGATTTAAACCTAAGGCATGAAACTATAAGAATTCTAGAAGAAAATGTTGGAAAAACTCTTATAGACATTAGCCTAGGGAAAGAATTTATAAAGAAGACCCCAAAGGCAATCACAGAAACAACAAAAATAAATAAATGGGACTTGATCAAATTAGAAAGCTTCTGCACAGCCAAGGAAACCAGCACAAGAGCCAACAGACAACCTACAGAATGGGAGAAAATATTCGCATGCTACACACATCTGATAAATGGCTAATAACTAGAATCTATATAGAACTCAGTAAAATAAAAAAAAAATCAACAAGAAAAAATCAAACAACCTCATTAAAAAGTGGGCAAAGGACATGAACAGAAACTTTTCAAAAGAAGATAGGTGAATGGCCAACAAACATATGAAAAAATGCTCAACATCCCTAATCATCAGGGAAATGCAAATCAAAACCACAATGAGATATCACTTAACTCTAGTGAAAATGGCTTTTATCAAAAAGTCCCAAAACAACAAAAGTTGGCATGGATGAGGAAAGATAGGAACACTCATACACTGCTGGTGGGGACTGCAAACTAGTACAACCTCTATATAAAGTAATATGGAAATACTTCAAAGAACTACAAGTAGAACTACGATTTGATCCAGCAGTCCCCTTGCTGGGGATCTACCCAAAGGAAAAAAAGACATTCTATAAAAAAGACATCTGCACTTAAATGTTTATGGCAGCACAATTCACAATTGCAAAGATGTGGAAACAACCCAAGTGCCCATCAATACATGAGCGTATTAATAAAATGTGGTATATGTATATAATGGAGTTCTACTCAGCCACAAAAAACAATGATGATCTAGAACCTCTTGTATTACCCTGGATGGAGCTGGAGCCCATGCTACTAAGTGAAGTATCATAAAAATGGAAAAACAAGCACCACATGTACTCACCATCAAATTGGTATTGATTGATCAACACCAGGTGCACACATGGAAGTAACATTCATCGAGTATCGGGCAGGTGGGAGGGGGAGTAGGGAAGGGGTATATTCACACCTAATGGGTGAGGTGTGCATTGTCTAGGGGATGGACACGCTTGTAGCTCTGAATCGGGCAGGGCAAAGGTGATATATGTAACCTAAACATTTGTAGCCCCATAATATTCTGAAATTAAAAAAACAAAACAAAATAGAATTTATAGAACTGAGGCTGTGAAAAATGAATATGCATACACATATGTATATGTGTATGCGTATGTTTGTATGCATGTGAATGTACTTGTACACACATATATAATACATATATATAGAAAATTCTCAATAATTGTACAATTGTAATTTCATGTAGGTGTCCTTTGTCAATATAAACAATATCTGTATGAGACTTTCAAAAGGATAAAACACTTACAGAAGATCTCTTCTTTCTAGGAATTGTTGCTTTGCTTTTGGGAAGCATTGAACTTGGCCCTGAAATCAACCAGTGTTAAGAATTTCTCTAAACTAACTCACTTACTTAAACTAATTTTTTTGAGAGGAAATGCTCAGACCTGAGCTACATTTGAGACTATCTGATCACCTTGACACAACTCAAACAAAATATATGAGGATCTATCTTAAATTACAGGGTTTTACACATTACCAAAGTTTCCCTCCCTATGCTTTAGGCTTAATGTTGCTGACAGATACATTTACTTTGACATTGCTTGCAATTACATCTCTTCTCTGTATCTTTGTTTTTGGATTCTGCATGTTGAAATTCCCCTCTCTAGCATGATTTTAATTTAGAAAGATATTGGCAATATTTTCCAGTGGAATTTTTAAAGTGGGACTAGAACAAGACCCATCAAGACAATAAAGTAAAATGAAAAACAACAAAGTGCTCCAAATTTATTTCTCTTTATCAGCTTCTTCAATTTCCTTCCTCCCTCCCTTCCCTTCTTCCCTTCTTTCTTCTTTCCATCTTAGTAACTTTATGCTAATCTTGTACCACTCTGAAATCAATTTTAGAATGACTAACGATACAACAGCACCAGAAACATTTTTTCCTTTCTAGAAGACTGAAAAAATGGAGTCCTGAATATTTGATCTCAGAAATAGTATAGTTTCTAGGTTAATTCCTTTTTAGAAAATTTGGAATACATATGAGTTGTAAGCAAGAAGTTTTAAGGATTATTAATTTTCCCATGGTGAATCATTACAGATGATAAAGGCTGCCATTTACCTTGGTCCATTTTGAGAAACCTGTAAATTATAAATTACTCCCAGGATTTTTTAACATTTTCTCTTAAGAGTTTAGTTTTATGGAGAGAAATATAAAAGAAAAAAAATTAACTACATAAAATTTTAAATATCACAAAGAGTTATCTAAAATAAATATAGTAGAATTACTGACAATAATTTGGGGGTGGAAGGAGAAAAATGTAATTACACATATTAGAAAAGTTATATTCCAACTGGCAAGTAAAGTAAAATAATCAAATGGAATTTTAAAAAGTCCTAATATGCATTATTTCAAAGAGTTAGTTGATATACAAGATAATTTTATTCTTCTTTAGGTCCCTGATTATATATACCTGTTAAATATACCATATATTCATAATTATATAGAACAGGTTCAGAATAGAAAAGCAAAAAATCGGAAAAGAGGAGTATGTGTGTTTGTGCATGTACACTTGTATATTTTAGGGTTTAGCTTTTCGTATGTCAGAGAATTTCATTCTCTAATGAGTTTTAGTAAATTCTTCATACACTTTATCCCCTTAGATTTAAAAGAGCATTGGGGTGTTTGCTAGCAAAACAATTACATAGATTACATCGTCACTTTTCCTAGCGACAGAGAAGATAGAATCCTGTTTTGCAGTGACCTGAGGATTTCTCATATTCTTTTAACATAGTAAGAGCAGATAGTGCCATAGAGGTTGTCATCCCCACGTACATTTAAATATCTTCCAACTTGACACTGCAATATAATCTAAACAGGGATGTGAATAAAAGGAGGGCTTCTTTTGAATAGGCTCACTTTAAATGTTAACATAATAAATTATTTTAAGACTGTCAAATTTAAAATAGCATTTTGATACATCTCAGCTGATCTTGTTTCTGTTAGTTGAATTTGTTCATTTCTCCCATCATTCTTAGCACGGTTGTGTGCATTTCTGTGGAATATTCTGGATTGAGGGGCCTTGTATTATACAGAATGTGTTTTCTTTGCTATTACCACTAATATGAAGTACTGTGTTGGAAGGAATTAAATTTTCAAAAATACAGGGTGGTGATTTTGAAAGTTTTTATTATAAAATTTTTACAAGAATATTTCTCTATATAAGTATACCCATATACAAAAATCCATTTTTCTATCTTCAGATGGAGCCAAATGACAGAGATGAAAATATCAGTGTTATAGAAAATCATTAATAATAGATATCTTTTACTTATCTTTAGTAGGAAGAAATTGATTTTTCTAGGAAATATTCTGAAAACAATTCAGTTCATACAAAAACATTACCAAGACCAGAACATCACCCTCAACAAGTTAAACTTTTATCCTTATCAATTTTCATAAAGGATAAAAATGTAACACCAATTGTACTTTAGATCCTTTGTTAGAAAAAAGAAAATTTACCCCATCTTGGAATCATGTGTTAGACTTCAGGTATAACTACTTAAAATTAGAATATGTGCTTAGAACACAACAAAAAGGAAGCAATGTAAAGAGAAGGTGTGATTTATACAGAATTTTTCTGCAAAGGGAAAGCATTTCCAAAAAATAATGCAATGTTCGAATTAATCTGATTTCTTTCTTTATTGCGTATCTATAGTGGATGAGAAATTTCCTTAGAGACTTGACAGGGCTGGTGCCTAATTAACTCTCCAGAAAACACTGTGCTGTTGGGTGTGACCATAAATTAATTGGAAGGTTAAGGGGGAGAAAGTGGACTCAGTTCCCACAATGTACTTTTGCCTACAACAAGTCACCTTTTCTCATTTAAACACAAACCATACACATAGCAAATCTAATGTTGCCCAAAAGATTTGTTTTTTGTCCACATACTGGGGGCACTTTACCAGACCAAACAGGTAAACACATTTCTGAGTTTCATTTCTCAATGTAGAAATATTTCATTAAACCACTGACCCTAAAATTACTGTATCTTTTCAGTCACTTTGATTCTATGATTCTATGTAGTGCACAAGGCCAAACATTACGTGAAAAACCCTCTACTGAGAATAACTAGCAAGTAGAGATCCAAATATACTTCTTGTTATTTCTAAGTCCACCATAGGTCATAATGAATGATTACTTAGGTCTCTTAAAACACTTCATTTAGTGAAATCTAGAAATATTTAAAAGGCCAGAGTGGTACAATCAACCTCCTACTGGCAAATTAAGAGAGAGAAAACGTTGTCACATTATAAAAATACAAAACTTGAAACAGTTAGCAAATGAAATTAGAATAGGAAAAAAGAGTGGGGCAAAAACAACTACATACTCTAAATCTACCTTAATCAATAGCATATGCTGATTTTTTTCAAGGATCACTGTTAAAGATAAATTTAACAGCAATTTATTTTCGTTTAAATTTGAATCCCTAATTTTACTACTAATATATACCCTCATCTATGAGATCACAAACTCTAAATTTTATTAGAAAACTCAGATATGTTTTCATATGATCCTCAGCACTGAGATATGTTTAAGATATTCAAATTTGTGTAATCACCTCTGAAGTATTTGAAAAGATGATTTTGTTATTCTAAAAGCTTAGTCTCACATATCTATATAAAAAATTTTTAAAGCGCAATATGAAGCCTGAATTGTAATGGAATTGCCTAGAATTAGGCTCCAAAAAGTATAATTAATATATGAAAAGAAAATTAAACTCTTTAATGCCTATCAGTTTGTAATTTAGTACTTTAATTTCTATTAATACTGTTCTTTTCAATATATAATTATATAAAAGAATACAAGTCACAAAGCCTCTAAATAAAAATAAAATCTCTTATTCATTATTATTACACATGTATTCATAACTGAAACTAAGAATCTGCTGGCTCCTTGTTTGACCCAATCAGAATTCAAAGCTAAGAAAGGAAACTCAAGACAAAGAAGCAAGCTGCTGAAGACCTTTAACTTCCCAGTTGGAATCTGTCTACAGAGCCAAAGTCATTGGACATCCCTTTAGAAAGAGTGAAAAGATCTAGTGACCAGTTGGTTTCAGCAGCATATGGTCTTTCGATAGCCTCGTATCTTCACAGATTATCTTTGTGAGATTTATTCTTTTTCTAATATATTTCTCCCTCTCTGGTCTTAAATCCAGTTTACTGGGAAACCGTCAGCCTGCAAGCCATATTCGGCCTCCAGGCAGATTTTGTTTGGCCTGCACATTGTCGACTATACAATGTTTTAAAAAATAGCAGCTGGCTTTGCGTGCTTTAAACACACACACATGGAGCTGCTCCTGAAAATACTGTAACTTTAGGTGACCTAAGACCTTTCCCCACATGACAGCAGTTAGTTTGTGTGAAGCTATCCAGAGACCAGACATGTATCTCCAGTTTTCTACAGTTTCCTTTATCCCTTATTGTCTTACTGACCCCAGAATGGAGGACAGGCTCCTATTAACACCTCAGCTTCAGGATGCTTTGTGTTACACTCGGTCTGTGAGAATCCAAATGAAAGACTTCTGGTTCAGCTGTTTCTTTCCTAGCTCCACCTTGCAGCCTGGTTCACATGTCCAATGCCTTGATTCTGTTTCCACATCTGGGTCCCTACCTTGGAACTCAACGTTTTCCTATGTTTTTATATTTCTTTGCCTCACATCTCATTCCTTCTACCCCATCCTCAGTTCCATTAGTACATGCCAGCCCCAGTTAACTTTTTACCAATTTTTATTAAACAGATTTTCATTATTTCTCCCTCATGTCATTCATATATAGGTAAATCTTTTACCACTGTAGAATTTAAATGTTGGTTTTTAAAAGAGACGGAAAATTAGAAGCAAGTTAATAGCATAACATGGAAATAATATTCAGGAACAAATTTCCCATGAATATATTCTGCTAAAATATTTGGTTGCAGAAGCGTTCCCTCAAAGACTCTTTGTTTGAGCAAAGGTTCAGAGAAACAAGCTTATCACACTGTGTGATATCAACCTACTGTGACAAAGACTTCTCATTTGTCCTTTGCTTAAAAGTATTCTTTTATATGAAACATATAATTGTTTAAGAGCCCAATTTCAAAGTCTAAATGTGTGTGTGTGTGTGTGTGTGTGTGCGTGTTTTCTAACAACGTTTTCAATAAAACACAATAGTGGCAGCTTTGAAATGCATATTGAGTATCTGGCAATAAAATTCATGCTTTCTCAATAACTGATATGGTTATGGTTGAAAGAAAAGACAGGTCACAGGTTCTCTTTGAATTTTCATTACTATGCAAAATTTAATATTTCAGTTGCATTGTTCCACAAATGGACTCACCCTGGCAATGTACTCCTTCATCATACCCATCTGAGCAGTCCAAGACACCATTGCACAGTTGGGATAAATGAACACATTTTTTGGTACCAAGGCAAGCAATGTGATTGAACGGGCACTTGATTTCTACTTCCTCAGGACCTGAAAAAATGTAAAAACAAACAGAATGATGTGTGTTAGCTTCACTTTTTAAATAGTAAAACTGTTAAGCACAAGAAATTACTGGCATTAATTTGCAAAACAAAACTATAGAAAATACTACCAGAGGGCAGCTCTGATTCTCAGAAACACCAAAATTAGCCTATGTTATTAAAAACCTAATTTCTAAAAGCTGCGTAGGAAATGAAATATTGTGTAGTTTTTCAAACAATGAATTCAAGTAATGAATACAAATATTCTTTTCAACCACTAAAGTAGCATAGATTTAAAATCTGAGGGTTGATTTGAGTCATTTTTCTATCTCTTATTCCTATCTAGACAAGTTGGGCAAGATACTTAAACTCTGAGTCTTTTTTTTTTTTTTTTTTTTGAGACAGAGTCTCACTCTGTTGCCCAGGCTAGAGTGCCGTGGCATCAGCCTATCTCACAGCAACCTCAAATTCCTGGGCTCAAGCAATCCTACTGCCTCAGCCTCTCGAGTAGCTGGGACTACAGGCACGCGCCACCATGCCCAGCTAATTTTTTCTATATAGATTTTTAGTTGTCCAAGTAATTTCTTTCTATTTTTAGTAGAGACGAGGTCTCACTCTTGCTCAGGCTGGTCTCGAACTCCGGAGCTCAAACGATCTACCCGCCTCGGCCTCCCAGAGTGCTAGGATTACAGACGTGAGCCACCGCGCCCAGCCCTCTTTGAGTCTTAATATCCTCAACTGTGAAATATGGATAATGGCTCTTGGCAGGTATAATTAGAATTATATCAGGTAACATGAACAAAAAGATTTTAGTGGAATTTAAATGAAATTGTATCAATCTAAGTTATTTTTACTATGTTCCTTAAGGATATGAAAAACGATTAGTTATAAACTTATTTATGTATGAATTCTATTGTTTAAAAAACTTTTACTGAGCAACTATAATGCAATAGAATTTGCAAAAGAGGAAGGAGGCAATGATGAACAGGGCACGCTCATTGACCTTACCTGCCAGTGGTGACTACTTTGTCTAATCACCTATTCTGTTTTTAAAGACATGCTTACGTCAGAACATAGAGTCTTTTCTTGAGATTCACCAAATCCAAACTTAATCAAACATCCAATTTGAATGTTGTTCTACCTAAATTTCAGGTTGCTAATTCCCAAACCCTACTTCTACAGGCACTCTCCAAGTTCTCCATATGATTCTTTGTCTCGTTTAGCTCTCCCAAATCCAAAGTGCAGTAATATCAATATGACTACAATCATGTATTAATTTGACACTGATTATTGCAATAGCTCTGATTCTATGGTCAGACACACTTAGGTTTTAATCACAGCTCTGTGAATTCCACGGAACATTAATTTATTTAATCAAATAATTATTTTCTTATCTATAAAATGGGACCATCAACTAAGCCTACTTTGTAGGGTTATGAATATCAAAAGCATGACTACAAAGCACTGAGTAGTGAGATGCAGGCTCAGAGTAGGAATTCAACATGTGTTAGTCATGTTAATAAATGCACCATAGCAGTGTCATTAACACACTCTAGCAGATTCCTGGGTCCAAATGCTGTCCCCACCACTTGTAAGCTGAGTGCCTTGGGCAAGTTAAATGCCATCTCTGTATTAGTGCACAGGGTTGTGATGAGGATTGTATCAAAAGCTCTTAGTACACTGCCTGGTGAGCACTAAATAAGTGTTTGCTGTTATCACAGTTAAGTAAAGGATGTTCTAAGAAGGGAAGTTTCCTTTTGGTAAATACTTACATCTCGTAACTTTCCTTTTTTTTTTTTACAAGTCCTTCGCCCTCAAAAAAACAAATCAAAACTTTCGTATTTTACTTTTACTATTTATTTGAGGCAAAATAATAATGAAAAGGCCAATTTGACATATCTAGGATATGCAAAATTACGAGAATTACAGAAGATATTAATGTGATAGAATTAGAAAACAACAAAATATATTAGATAAGCAAAAAAAAAAAACAGAAAAAGAAAAACTGGAGTTGCCAAAGGTAAAATATATATTTTGAAATACCTTATCAAATATGAATTAAAGGTGTAAGTGGGCCGGGCGCGGTGGCTCACGCCTGTAATCCTAGCTCTCTGGGAGGCCGAGGCGGGCGGATTGTTTGAGCTCAGGAGTTCGAAACCAGCCTGAGCAAGAGCGAGACCCCGTCTCTACTAAAAATAGAAAGAAATTAATTGG